>PVIU01009113.1:0-62418 GCA_004026605.1 Ondatra zibethicus
ACTGGTGACCACCCCTGCTGTCCTCAGAGTCCTCATCCAGTGAGACTGGTGACCACCCCTGCTGTCCTTAGAGTCCTCATCCAGTGAGACTGGTGACCACCCCTGCTGTCCTTAGAGTCCTCATCCAGTGAGACTGGTGACCACCCCCGCTGTCATCAGAGTCCTCATCCAGTGACTGACAGGGGCAGTTTGAGACCCACAACCAATCATGGGGTTGTACTCGGGAACTCCTGCTGAGGAGGAGGAGGAAATGGAGGTCAGGAACATCGTGGGGGTTGGGGGGAAACCCACAGAAAATACTAGCTTGGCTCATGGGAACTCAGAGTCTGAACCAACAACCAGGGAGCCTACATGGGATTGACCTAGATCCTTTGCAAGTATGTGACAGTTGTGTAGCTTGCTCTATATGTGGGAGCAGGGGCTGTCCCTGGTGCTTTGGTTGGCTCTTGGGAACCTGTTCCTCATGCTGGATTGCCTTGCCCAGCCTGAATACAGGGGGAGGTGCTTGGTCTTCTGGCAGCTTGATATGCCATGCTTTGCTGATGCTCATGGGCAGTCTGCCCATTTCTGAGTGATTATGGAGAAGGGGTGGATTGGAGGGAGAGGTAGAAGGGAGGTGGAGAGGGAGGAAAGGAGGGAAGCTATTGTCAGAATGTAAATAAATTAATTTTAAGAAGCAACTAGTTAAAACAAAAAAGTCACACTGCGCAAGTGTATTTTACAACCCTATTCCCCATGGCGTCTCTCCTCTCTGCTCTTAGGTAACAAGGAGCTGGCTAACATGATGCTGTAATCTCAAATGTAAGAGGGCAGGACTCCTGTGAAGGATTCTGACCCTGAAAATAAAAACACAGGTTGAGGACACGGCAGCAGTACTTGTCCAGCATGTACCAGGCCCAAGCCTGGACACAGGATGTTTATTGCCTTGATAGTGTATTATGTATACATTGTACACCTGACTCAGATTATATACGTAAATGTGTGTAAGACGTTTGGTATATGAGTTGAGCTTCTAGACCACTCTATAATTACTAATTTTCTGGTTATACAACAACCTTCTGTGTTGACTATCACATTTACATAAATGATCCCTACTAAGGAAATCAAATAACTGTTTTTGACAGCGCCGATGCACAGGTCAAGCCAGCCTCAAACGACTACCTCCCAGCTTCTGCCTCTTAACTTTGGAGATTACAGACAGGAGCCATCATCGCTGGCAGGCGTCAACGGCTTTACATTGCAGAGCTGTCACGTGAGTCAGCCATGACTCACCGTGGTTACTTCTGTTACTACGAGTTCTTTCAGTGTGGCCTGGCTAGTCTCAGCAGCACCTTCCCAGGCAGAAGCCCGTGCACGCTCATGTATGTATACGACTTCATTCCCAGGCAGAAGCCCACGTATGCTCATTTATGTATACGACTTCATTCCCAGGCAGAAGCCCACGTACGCTCATGTATGTATACGACTTCATTCCCAGGCAGCTAGTATTTCAAACAAGGATGTGAAGGTGGACAACAGGGACAGCGCGTAACACAAATGTCCCATCCCTGACCTGTATAGGTGAATGGTCAAAACGGCAAATTCTGTTGTGCAGATTTTCCCATCAGTTAAAGTAATATGTAGAATTTATGTAAAAAACTCTAAAATCTACTGGTAACCAGCTATAGTTTTTCCTATCAAACTTGTATTTTAGTTTATAATAAAAAACCTGCTGTTGTTACACGTGTGTATATGATGTGTGTATGGGCACATGTGTCATAGTATGTGTGTGGAGGTTGGAGGACAGCTTTGTGGAGATGGTTCTCTCTTATCACCTTTCTGTGGGTTCTGAGGAACTGGATTCAGACCGTCAGCATTTCATGGTAAGTACCATCCCCCACCACGCATCTCTCCAGTCCCAATGTGTTGTCTGACCCAGAAATGTACATTCTCTATGAACTCTATGAAATGTCTCATCAGCCAGCAGGAATCTCCTTACCCTTCTCCACTGTCCCTTGTCCTCTGAGTGGGGGTGACTCCCTCTCCACACTTGAAAGCCTCTGGCTTTTCCTCTGCTATCTTAGCGTCCATCAGAGAGAAGGCTCCTTTCTCTCCTGTTGAATAGTGAGGGCTGGCCATCTTCCAAACTTAATCTTATCTTCCAGGTACTTTCTAGACTTTTATTTATCTTACCACAGGATGACCAGAATTTTATGACTGCTAAATGAGCTGTTTATGACTAATAAATCCAGGTCCATGACAAAGCTCTTAAACCCACCTGCGATGATGTTTGAGTTGAGGCTTATTACACAGGGCTAGGATGTCAGCCTGCGGGTATTACCGTGCCCTCCACCGTCAGACTCGGCATGCTCCGTGGTTATTGGTGCTCAACAGTCGCCACATCACAGCTGTCCTTCCTTAAACGGGTCGTGGAAAAGAGGGTTTCTCTAACCCTTCAAGTAAAAAGCCCATTCTTGTAAGCCGTGTGGAAAATTCCTTCACCTTGTGGCAACGACACAGCCTGATGAGGAGCCGACTCATCCTCTGGGGCCACTGGGCAGACCAGAGGCAGGACCAGCACACCTGCGATGAGACCCATCCCTATGACTCTGCCCCGTACTCGCGACAATGTGGGGCATGGGGGGAGGTGTACTAACATGGCTACCTGGGCATCTCTGGGAGAGACGACTGCCGGGCGTAGCCCAAAGTACTCACCTCAAAATCAAGTCATGAGATGACAAGACAGCTCTGACAAAGATGAAGAGCGGAACGGAGACTCATGTGCCTCCTGTTACTTGGCAGTCATGACATAGCTCGGAGCTAGCCCAGACTCATGTGCTTCCTGTTTCTCAGCAGTCACGGCACAGTTTGGGGTGAGCCCAGACTCATGTGCCTCCTGTTACTTGGCAGTCATGGTTTAGCTCGGGGCTAGCCTAGACTCAAGTGCCTCCTGATACTTGGCAGTCATGACATAACTCGGGGCTAGCCCAGACTCGTGTGCCTCCCTCCTATTACTTGGCAGTCATGGCACAGCTCGGGGCTAGCCCAGACTCGTGTGCCTCCGTTAGCATTCACCAAGTCCTCCGGAAGCATAAGCTCCCAGCTCCACCTTTTGAAATTTGTATCATGGAAACTTCCAGAAAGGCAGAGAACTGGTGCTAGGGTTTTCATACACTCAACCACAGCCTCGACAACTGTCGCACCCCATCCACCTTACTGCATTCATTCCCACTCTTTTTTATTGTTTTAGAGAAAGTGTTGATAACGCTATATTACCCCTAAGCACTCTGCCCTTTTGTAGGATTACCAAACAACAAATATCCAGTGTTTATTACCAGAAAATCAGCAAGGTTATTTTTAATACAGTTGGGGTACAGGACATTTAATTACAGCAGGGCAGTGGTTCCAGTTAAATTAAAAACCTTTATTTTTTTTTCAAATATAAAATTACTAAATTAAAGTCTTAAAAGAAAATATAACATGGTGAAAACTTTAAATTATCCCCCAACTCGCCACAGGATTTAGGGTTTACCAACTGCATACTCCACCATTTTGGCAAAAGGATGAAAACTTTTTTTTTTAACAGTTTATAAACCTAACATAGCAAAGACTGTATACATCTCCATATTGCACGTCTTATGTACAAGGATAAAACAGTAAAGTACAATGTGTCTGCATATACTGAGAACAGTGCGAATGGGTCACAGATGATCACCGTGGAAGCGGATCTATTAAAAATGTAGAAATGTAATATGTGCGTGAACACAGCGAGGAGGCTGTATTAACAAACCGTCTGTACACTGGGTTTCAGGGTTTAGCGTAGCGTGTTTGTTAGTACGGGCCTTTGGTTCTACGCTGCTCGACTAGGCTTGGGCTCACAGATGGCTTCGCCAGCTCTCGCGCTTTCAACACAAGGCAGGAATATAAAGGCTCTGCGTCTCCTCGCTCGCTAGTACAAAAGTTACAATCGCCAATCCCCTTCCGTCATCAAAAACTAGACACAAAAATAGTTCTTGTACTCAACCTGAATGTGCCACAGGGAAAAAAAAAATATTTTCAAGATTTTTCCAGCTTAGTTCCCAGACTCAGTTTCAGTGCTGCTGCGTCCGCTACGAACGCTCCTAGAACACTTCTCCTTTAGGTCATTTAATACTACACTGTAAAAAGGATAAAGTCCAGGGGCAGCTTAAAAGCGCCCACCTCACACTCCTGTTAAGACACGAAGAAAACTAAATATTGCCAGTGAGATTTAAAAAAATATGTGCGCCTTTCCCTAACTCCTACAAAACCGCTCCAGAATACCACAGTCCAGACTCCCTCTCTCTCGGGGTCGCCACGGCTTCCTCCTGTGCTCGGCAACGCCAGTGATCAGCTCTGGAAGGCATCCTGAGTTTGTACGTGACAAAGCGTGTCTCCACACGTGGCTCATGAGGTAAAATCACACGATTGAGGACGAGCTGGTCAGCCCCTGAACCACTGTGCTCGTGGGCGTCCCGCTGATGGCATTGAAGATGTGCAGGGAGTTTGGCAGGACGCTCGTCTTCTCCTCCAGGGGGCAAATCTTGAGGCACAGAAAGACAAGGTAATCAAAGCGCAGTGTTCAGGCAGCAGTCGTTCCGTGCTGAGGTCACACACACAGCTGGCCCTCCGGCTGCCACTCTGCATAGTGGGGCACACAGCCAGGCCTGGGCTTTCCCAGTTTGCATAGATGGTTTTAGCTTATCTAATAAACGGCCACCTTCAGATTGGAACGGCAAGGGGAACATCAGAAAGAATGTGCTCTGTTTCCTTTACAAGCTAACGAATGGGAGTCTTCTAGGCTCATCAGGTCTCAAGTAACTTGTGGTCTACCTTTCAACTCCACTAAGACATGAACTAGTTCTGACTCCTGGGGGGAAAAAACAAAAAACCCCTCTGCAAGTGAGTTTGGAACATGTGTGTTTCTCAGCTCTTACAGACTTAAGTGCCTCTTCATGGCAAATAAGACCAGAAAAGGATCTGGGTGTAGGATCTCTCTCTAGCCGTGTGGAGGCTTGAAGACCCATGCAGAGGCTTCTCTGGCAAACACCAAAGCCACCATGCCAGGGCCACAGCTCTTCCTATGCACGGGTTAAAGGGTCTGGTCTTCACAGATGCCGAGACAACGGGGAGTTTAAGGGACAGCAGACAGCAAACCACTGCAGTTACTATCTGCTCAACCTAGGAGCTTAACAGATCCAGCCCACAGTGTTCTCTGCTTCTGTCTCCTCTGGCGGCCATGCACCAGGAGCTCCTCTAAGGAGTCTGGAGCTTCCAAGGGAAAGGTTCACAAGTTTTCTGCAGTAATTTCCTCCCATGTGCCTCCTCCTCTCCTTTGTGCTCAATTATTCACACATTAGTGATTTAATCGTTTCATTTTTTTTTCTACTTTTAAAAAGGTTCAGAAGAGAATTGCTCCCCACTGTATCCACTATCCAAAGTCCACGGCTGCCCAAACTTGGTCAGAACCTTATGGGATTCAGTTTAGGTCAGACAGTTGATCAGAGAAATAAAATGAAGAAAAGGCATTACCATCCCAGCTGAGCATGCGCAGCATGGAGGAAGGAAACAAACAAGGACATTAAAGCTTAGGTAACCAAGTTAGCTGTCATTCTTCTGCCACACAACCGACACCCAGGGCTTGGGAAACTGCAGAAGGGGTGGGGATACTATGAGAGCCGGAAGATCAGGGTCTGCTGCGGGTGGTGCTGCCTTCTGTGTGTGGAAGGGAAGCTGCACCCGCATCTCAACAATATGGCTGCCTAAACGAGACGGGAGAAATGATACTGCCAGCAGACATTCTGACGTGGACTGGGGGGCGGGGGAGGGGCTACAAGATCCCATTCCATATGAAGAGCCCCAGGTGATTAATGGCTGCTGAGAAAGAGACTCCACCTTCTCCAGGGATGAGTCTGATAGGTTATCTGATCCCAAGGGGTTGGCCCGAAAAACACACACACACACACACACACACACACACACACACACACACACACACACACACACACACACACACACACACACACACACACACACATACACGAGCAACACCAAACGGGCTCTTTAGGTTAGAGCCACAGATTTGTATGTATGTTTGTATGTATGTATGTAACAGTAATAATTGAAGGATGAGCCCATGAGTTTGGGGAAGAGTTGTGTGTGTGTGCGCAGGTGTGCATGTGTGTGCACGCGCACGTGTGTGTGCACGTGTGTGCGTGTACGTACGTGTGTGTGCATGCCTGTGCACGCCCATGTGTGCGCCCATGTGTGTGTGTGTGTGCGTGAGAGAGAGAGAGAGTTGAGTTGGAGGGATAGGTGTAACTATAGTATTCATGTATGAAATTCTCAAAAAACAGACATTTCTAATTATCACATGATAAGGTAGGTGGACAAAAGTCTCAGCTTCCATTCTGCAAGACTGGAGACAATAACACAGGAGACAGACAGAGTGTGAGATCCAGGAGCTAAGGCCATGGGGACAGCGACTTGGATTCACGTGCACATTGCCCTTGGACGTTTGCCTGACACTCTGGCTGATGTGTCCTCTGACTCGTGCTGGGACCACATGGAGGATTCACAGAGGAAGGACAGAAAACACAAGAGACTCAGGAAGCATGCCCTTGACGACAAGGACCATGGAGGAAGGAGCCATGTGTGTCTCCTGGCCGACTGGAACAATTCCACATTTTTAAAAAGATGAAAGACTTCTAAGGCAAAGGATACAGAAGCAGGCTGGCCAGCCCTGTCTCTCAGAGAAAGCTGTAACCATGAATGTGTTCTCTCTCCTTGCATGGGGGCAGGCAGTGCAGAGCTCAGGAAACACAGAGGAGGCTGCTGGTCTCTCTATTTGCTCTAGATGACATTGGGCCCTCATCGCTCGTTTCTCTAAATAATCTGGGGTTCGTGTAGCAGGGGTATGGTCTGTTACACTTTTCCTCAGAAATTATGATTCCAGAACACTGGAAGGCTTAGCTTACTACGAGGAGTATTTCAGATCCCAACAAGTCCACCCCTCACAGGTTGCCCAGGCCAGCTTGGTACTCACTTGCTCACGCATGATGTCAGAGAGCTCCTTGGCCATTTCCCTGTAGTTGGCTTTCATCTCCTCCTGGTACTCCAGCTGGTCTTCTTTAATCAGACGTTCATTCACCGCGAGAGCTTGACCACAAGCCTCCACAAATTGCCTGAGTGAGAAGGAGGAGAAGGCATGGAGCAGGGGGACATGGGTCCGGCTGGAAGTACCCTCTCTCCTGAGCCCAGAGCAGTGCTATGGTTTCGTTCTGTAACACCCCCAAATGTCCACTGTTAGGGGTGCTATTGGAGGGTGATGGAGTTTCCGGAGGAGGGACCTAGTGCAAAGTCTTTAGTTTGTTGGTGGCATGCCCATGAAGGGAGTTGTGGGACTCAGGTCCCTTCCTCATTCTTTGACTTCCTGTCTTTACTGCCCACCCTCACCGCAGGCCCCAAACAACCTCAGACACTGTAAGCCCAAGTCAACCTTACCAGTTTACAAGTGAATCATCTCGCTATGCTATAGGAACAGAAAGCTGACCACCGCAGAGAGATGAACGATTTCTGTGCAGAGAAACGTTCCGCATGCTTTACCTGAAAACTTCCTTCAGCAGCTTCACCTTGTTGTCGGGGTATCTTTTCGTGTTGGTGCCATCAAGGAAGGCCCGGGCATATGCTAGTGGACCAGCGTTGACCTGGAGAATAAAGACGTGTGAGTGGAAGAAAAATGACCACTACCATTTACTTACGTCAGCTGCCACACACTCTAAATGCTGTTTAGTGAGTCAGTCATGATCTCCGGCTTCCACAGACATAAAGGCCAACGAAGAAATCATAAACTGAGCTACATCATTATACACGGTTCGGTTCCATCACGCAAGCCATCCTTCATTTTATATAAGAAGGAACCAGGGTAGGGAACGTAGAGACTTGTTTAGGTTTGGGCAACCAACATGCGAAACACCAGAGTCCAGGTCTCCAAACGCACATCAAAGGTTCTTTCAAATGGGGTTTTTAGACACTGGAATTTGTGCTACATTCCAGTGTCAACCTGAGCAGGTCAACCTGGTGAATTTAGCATGAATGAAAATATCAGTGTTTCTGTGTATGAGTGTATATGTGTGTGTGTGTTTGTGTGTGCACCAGAGGTCAGCATCAGAGTGCTATTGCTTTCTACATCATCATCATTATTATTATTTTGAGACAGATTCTCTCACTGAATAAAAAGCCCACTGATTAAGCTAGGTCTCCTGGACAGTGAGCCTGGGTCTTCTTGTCTCTGCCTCCCTGAAGCTGGGATTACAGGTGTGGGTGCTGGCGATCTGAATTCAGCTTCCACAGCAAGCACCCCACTGACTGAGCCATCTTCCTGGCTCTTAGAGACACTGAAACAAAAACAAAACCGAAACATTGTTCATCTCACTGGATTGTACAGGCAGCCACACCACAGGCCAACTGTCTTGCTGACTTAGCTGACTTGTGCTGGAAATCAAAGATCAGGAACATTCAGCAATGTGGAGAGTGACTCAAACAGCCAACCAGAGTTCTCTGTACTATCCCACACAATACAGGAGAGAGGAGAGAGAGGCTGGATCCCCCGGGGGGGGGGGGCGGGCAGGGAGAGCTGTCAGCTTGAAGCTCTGTACTATCCTGCAATACAGGAGCGAGGAGAGAGAGGCTAGACCCCGGGAGGGGCAGGGAGAGCCGTCAGCTTGAAGCTCTGACTCATCACACGCCGAGTCTTTGCCGGTAAGCCACTGCCACGTGGCGATGTACAGATTACTAGAGATGGGTTAATATAAGAGTTAGCCAATAAGAAGCTAGAGCTAATGGGCCAAGCAGTGCTTTAATTAATACAATTTCAGTTATTTATGTGATTATTTCGGTTCTGGGCGGCCGGGACGAACAAGCAGCTCCTCCTTCTACATATGACTGTGGCAGCCTCAGAATTGAGTCAGGTGATTTCACAGCAGCTATGTGAGGAGAAGGGGACAGAAGCCAGTGTCAGCGTGAAGCCTCAGCGATGGGCAGCTAGCTTCCCATGGTGGCCGGATGTGGCGGCCTCCGTATTAGGGAATCTGGGAATGAAGCCCATGTGAAGACAGCACAGACTGACGTGGGACAGGACATGCGGTTTTAAACAGGCATGGAGAGGACAGGTGCTGATACCGTGTGAGGCGCACTACAGTAAGCTCGTGAGAGGCCACAGAGCCAGAGAGAACAGCGGCCCCGGGGAACTGCTGGGGGACAGAGTTACTGTCCAGGAGACCTAGCTAGGTCAGTGGGCTCCATTTAGTGGGAGACTCTGCCTCAAAATAATAATAACAATAACAATAATAATAATAATAATGATGATGATGATGTAGAAAGTAGAAGCGCTCCGATGCTGACCTTTGGTGCATCAAACACACACACACATACACACACACACACACACACACACACACACACACACACACACACACTCTCATACACGCATACACCCAAAGGAAACAGGAGCTAACTTCCTTCGGCCTAGACTTTGTTATCCAGGTGTGCACCAGCACGAACACGCGTCTTCATTTTATCATGGGGTTCATTGCTGTGTAAGCTGACTGGGCGTTTATATAAAAACCCGAAGGTCACTGTGAAACGGCATTGGCATTGCGTGCTTTACCCTTTAGACAGTTCAACCTGTCAGGCCCCACCCCTCCACTGGCCTTCTGATAGAGGCTGCCTGTGCTCAGGTCAAGTTATTGAGTGGCATTTTTAGCTACGGAAAATGTGGCCTCTGGCCCTGCTGTATAGTCATGTTGTTGCTGGAATGTCATCCCCTTGGCTGAATATCGCCGAGTGATATTCCCTTTGTAAACTACTTCAGCACGCAAGCTTTTTAGAGCACGATGGAGGAGACTAGGAAGATCTAAAAATACTTCTGTGGTCAATGACATTTGGCAAAATATTTGCTCAAAACTCATGATTCCTTAGGTGTGCATCTGATGAAACAGACGGAAACTGATTTCACAAACCAAGTCCTGGACGCAAAACCTATATGGTAGAATTTCTGCCTAGGCTCAGAGACTATACTACACTTGGACGAGAAAACAGTGAGCTCTAGGGGTACATGGAGGAACAGGCGAGTGCTTGAACCGAACTATACACAGCTGGTCACTGCAGGGAGATGACTTAAAACCTGCCTGTTACTTAGCTAACTATTTGCTTTGAAACTGAGGATAACTTTGAATTTCTGATCCTCCTGCCTCGATCCTTAGTGTTGGAAAATGAGGCATGGCTTAGCATAGCCAGTTTATGTGGTCAGGGAACAAACCAGGGCTCCTCGCATGCCAGGCAGACCCCCACAGCCCCTCTTCTTTGTTTCTGTCTTAGAGACAGGGTCTTACTATGGAGTACAGGCTGGCCTCAAACTCACAGCGTAGCCGTGAACCTGCAGGTGTCTGAGCCTCAGCCACTTGGGCTGGGGTCAGAGTGGCATGCACCGTCAAATCCTGTTGGGGGTAAAAAGTATCCCCGCCCCTCTCCCCTGCCAAATACAAACCAGTTCCAGCTGGACTGCAGATCTGAGTGTGAACGAAGGAGGAAAACTTACAGAGGACCCAAATTTCTGTCTTTCATCTGAGACATTAAGGCCTGTGCTGGGTATAAAGCCCAGGCTGGCTCAGGACTTGCTATATAGCCCAGGTGACTCTCAACAGATTCTAACGCCTCGGCCTCTCAAGTGCTGAGAAAACAGGTGACACACGGGCTATATATTTCTCTAAAAGAACAACAACAACAAAACCCCACAAAATCACTAGTAGTTTTCCTGTCAAAATCCCAACAATATGGCTGCCTAAAACAGACCTAAAAATAACACACCAACTGACCACAAGGCCCCACCCCAGACGAAGAGCTCCAGGCCATGGCTGACCTCTGAGAAAGGGAGACCCTGCCAGGCTATCTAGCTCTAACAGGTCAATTCTGGACACAAAAACCCATGGAGGCCACTAAATGGACTCAGCAGCCTGCGTTGTGTGTGGTGTGCATGTGTGTGTGTGTGAGATAAGTCAGAAATTAGAGATCATGAATTTGAGGAAGAATGGGGGCATGGCAGAGGTTAGAAGGGGGAATGATGTAAATACAGTGCTCATAAGAAATTCTCGGAAATAAACAAATTTTCAAAAATGTCACCAGTAAAGTTAACTCAGTTGGGCTGCTCTAAAATGAAGACATTTTGCTAACCAAAAAAAAAACATGGAGAAAGTAAAACTCAAGGTATATTTTTAGACGTAACTTTCATGGAGAGAAAACAAGTTTTATAGGAAAACCTACTAGTATCATCTTTCTTGGGCTTGGGGAGCATTTTGTCAACCAGGAACCTAACATTCTTCAAGTTACTGAAAAGTCAGGGTGCCGTGAAGAGTGAGCTGTCTCTAGCAGACAGCTCAGTGAAGCCCCCATTATGTTATAGGCAGAATCGGGGGTGGGGGCCGGTTAAGCCTCCTGCTCCCTCTGATAATGGAAGACAAGATGCCGGGGAACCAGGCAGGTAAGAAAGACCTCGCTGGGGTGACGGCATCCCAGCTTACACGCTGAAGGGGAGCCGCTCGCTCTAGCCGCAGGGCTTCTCCCGCTTGCTCACCTGAACGCTCACGCTGCCCTGGAGTTTGAGCTGCAGCTTGATCATGTCCACTTCCGCCGAGGAGCACAGCTGGCGGAGCTCGGCCACTTTCTTGCTCATTTCATCGATGGCCACCTCAATGGGGTTCAGGTCAGTGTGGTGCTGGTACATGACAGGGATCCGCTTCTTCACGTAGGGGAAGCAGTGTATTGCTGCAGAGGATCGGCACCTAGAGTTACTCCGCTGTCTGGAGGGTCTTTCCGACACTGAGGGAAAGTAACTACCGTGCCTGTTTTACAGCTAAAACTCAGAGCTTGTCAATGTCATAAGCTAATACTCTTTGGAGCTGGAACGCTCTCTTTGTTTTTTAATACCCGGTGCTGAAGATTTTATTTATTTCTAATTTTATATGTAGGAATGCTTTGCTTTCATGTCCATCTGTTTGTGTGTGTGCGTGCGTGCGTGTGTGTGTTGCCCACGGCAGCTGGAACTGGAGTTACAGGTGCTGTGAGCTACCACGTGGGTGTGACCTGGTAACCAAGCTCAAGTCTTAACCACTGAGCCGTCTCTCCAGGCCTTTAGTGACGTGTGTAATGGCAGGTTGTACCATAAGTTAGACAGAGTTGGTTCCCTGTTATTCCTTTAACATGTAAAGTGTGTCTTTGGGGGAAAACAAACCTCTTTTCATTTCCCTTGCTTCCTTTCTTATCTCTAGGTGCCCTAAGCCTCTCTGGAAGTTGTGAGACTCAAATGAGTAGGTTCTAGAGGGATTCTAAAATATAAGAAAGACCAAACAGTTTTGAGATATTATATAGCAGACCAAGCCCCCCACCCCCACCCCACTCGTCCCAAATAGTGACATCGGATATCTCTGAGAAAATTCACTTTCCTCTGGAGGACAACTTTGAATACATGACAAATCTGTCTAAACCGAAGATACCAACGAGAAACAAACAAACAAAAGCATCCTAACCAAAGCAGGAATTCACCAACCATAACTACTGTGCCAATGGGAGAGGTGTTTTGAAGCTTCCAGGGATAAGAAATATAAAAATATTTACTATTTCTTACTTTTTCCACTAGAAGACCATACAGTTTTTATTTTTAACAAGATACCTGATCATGTCACCACCAAACAGCATGACAATGGACAACGAAAAAGAACTCTAGGGGCTGGAGAGAGATGACTCAGGGACTAAGAGCACTTGCTGATCTTGCAGATGACCTGAGTTCAAGTTCCCAGCGCCCACATGGCAGCGCACAACCACCTGTAATTTCAGTTCCAGGGGACCTGGCACCCTCTTCTGACCTCCCAAGATACCAGGCACGCATGAGGTGTGTGTGCAGGCAAAGCACTCATACACATAAAATAAAATAAATCTAAGAAACTTCTGTGTAATGTCAGGCTCTACTTGAAGTGTTTAGCGTTTCTGTCTCTTTGCAGGAACACCTGTAATATTCTCATTTGCGACTTGCATGCATAACTTTAAAAGCTTATTGTTGAATTGTGTGTGTGAAGGTGCATGTGCCTCTGTGCACATGTGGAGGGCAGGGGACAACTCGAGACTCAGTTCTCTCCTGCCACCTTGTGGGATCCAGGGGTCAAACTCGGGGCCATCAAGCCTGTACACAAACACTTCTACTCATGGAACCATCTTCCAGGCCCTTATTTTATTTTTGTTTTTGTGTGACAGGCTCTCACCACCTAGCCCTGGCTGTCCTTGGACTCACAGAGATCCACCTGCTTCTGCCTCACGAGTGTTGGGATTAAAGGCACGGGTGCCACCATGCCTGGCCCCCTTATTGTATTTTTTAAGCTACAAAAGGTGAGAGAAGTTATGTTTGAATCCTTTAGTAAGTGGCTAGGGACAGTTTATTCAGGAAAAGCTTATCACACAATGGGAACAGGGCCAGATCCCAGCTGGATGGGGCCAACGATGCCTAGAGAAAGCTGGAAAGAGAGGCATTCCTGCTGCTCATGTCTGTCTTCCCAAGTTTCTAAAGTCAGTCTGGGGCTCCCACCTGGATTTCTGTTGTGTCCCTGTGGACTGCAGGTTTTAAGTGGCAGCAGCGGTACTGCTAAGTCCTCTTGGTCCAGAGGCTTCTTCTTCTAAATAAGATGAGCACTGCTGTACACTGCCAGGGAAGCGGCATTCTGACCGCAGCTAACGCGTTTGGCTGGTGTACCACATAAAAGCATTTCACTCTCCACTGTCAGGAAAATGCATCACGACTCAGAGAAGTGTCCCAGCATCTGTGACAGACGTGGTGAGGTGGCGCTATGATCTCAGAGAGAAAGCCAGCTCCAAGGACGGTGTGTGAGGTACCCATGAATCACACTGATCCTGCTCAGTCCCGACTACTGCTCCTTAGATGGGAACTAGACTCCGAGGGGCCACAGGCAGGCGCTGCGATACTACTCAGAGACAGCTCCAGGTCTGTGCCCAGGCCCACCGGGTCACAACTGCCCTGGTATGGGTATTCTTGCCAGCTTCACCCCGCCTCAGACAACGTGGCTGCGGCCACACAAGTCCTTTTCTATCCCTGGACACAAACATTCCGGCCATCCTCATCTCCTTCGTGTCTTGACTCAGATACCACATGATATCTGATATCCCCACGAGCCCTACCCCACCCTCCCCTTTAAACTGTACTCCTCTTGCCCGAGCTCCACACTCCCAACCTCCATGGCGTCTCTCATCATGTGTGGCATGCTCTAACACCCCAAGCTGACTGTTGTCTCTTCTTGCTGAGATGTGAGCGGCTGGCACAAGCCTACAGACCTCACTTTGGGGACCATGCTTGGGAACCATGCCTCACTGGGGCGTGCATTACTGTTCCAAGGCTACACGGGAGAACAGAGCGGCCCCAGAAGATAGAAAGCCAGTTGAGTCCAGGAACAAGCCACTGCGTAGTACATGGCCCAGCATCCTGATGTGTGGCCCTTTAGGAAGACAGAGAATGCATGTCAACTGTGTGGCAGGCTAGGGTGAACAGAAGGCGGGCAGCAAACAGATATTTCCAGTCTGAGTGGAACGGAGGTGACAGTTGGAGGACCTGGGGACAGTAACTGGGAAGAAAGGAAAGCCTGGTCCAGAAACTTCCACCCAGAAAGCAGGGGGAGGGAGGAGAAAATGACGTTTTCTCTGGACTGGGAACTTTCCAGAAGGGTTAGCCTGCAAGCAGGAGGCAGGAAAGGCCAAAGGTTAGGTCTGCAGCGAGACTGGAAGTTCCAGAAGCCTAATAACTGGAGGGAAAACTCTAGTTCAAAGTCTCCAGAAGAACTGGTGTGTTTCTTTAAGGGTTGCCACGGCACTGACACTCTCAGTAGCTTTCACAGAAAAAGAACTTTTCTCCAACACCACTCTGTCTAGTTAGCTGACCCTTCCACACTTCCAGGCGTCTCACGGCAAGCCCTGCACCTGTTTCTGGTGCCACACTTTTGCTCCTCATTAAGCCTAAGGCAAGAGTTTAATGGCAGGTAAGATCTAGCCACCAACCTCATTTCTTCCCCGCCTGTCTGTACTTTACAGGATTGTTTAACACAAAGGGATGAACACTGTCCCCACGTCCCCACAGTGAGGCAGTGGCCAGGTCTGCAGGAGCCCCAGGCAAGGCACCTATGTTCTCAGCCCTGAAGGTGTGGCTGGCAAGTCGCTGAGTGGCTACTCTCAGAACTAACAGGGCCTGTGTCTGCTGTGCCTCTTTCTGAAGCCAGTTACTCTTTGTCCTCTGATTTGGTGATAGAGAGATAAGCCCACATTCTTTATCTAATCTAAAACGGTTCTGCAACAAATGTGAACTATAACCCGGAAGGATGGGTGCCCAGGGAGAACACCCTGTTATGAATCAAATCAGTACGCCACCTCAACAGGATTCATGATAAAAATAAACGCTCAGCTCAGCAGTGTGCTCTGAGCACACGCCTGGAATCTCCTGGGGTGCTTGCTGGGCACAGAGCTTCGGTGCCCTCCCTACTTTCTTATTCAGCAGATTGGGGTGCGGGGTGGGAAGAGCCTGGGAATCCGCAGTTCAAACTCCCAGGGGCGGCTGACCTTGGTGGCTCCAGCATGAGCTCTGACAGACGCTGATTTAGGGAATGCACAGTGAGGTTGTTCCTGCACAGATCACAGTCAAACTGGAAACCCTAAGAAGAACCATTATCTAGAGATAGTTTTCTTAATTGGTGTGCATTAGAGAAACCATGCGTTTGCTCAGAGCGAGGGGCTCACCCTTGTGAGGGCAATGTGGTTTACGCACTGCATGTTTTCCTAAGAGAAAGAGAGGGGAAATTTTACAAATGTAAGCTTTTGTGTTTGTTTTAAAACCCTTATCTCATTCAAAACCATCTCTCCTACAGAAACTATATAACATCTGCTGCATTATGCTGCCTTGACTTTATTTTTAGTTTTACTGGGTGCATGTGTGTCTGTGGGTGAGCGCGTACATGAGTAGGCCTGTGCCTGCAGAGGCCAGAAGAGGGTGTCAAACCGCATAGAAAGCGGTTACAGGCAACAGTCTGCGGCCTGCTGTGGGTGCCGGGAACTGAACTGTATAGAAGAACAGTAAGCACTCCTAACTGCTGAGTCATTTCTCTGGCCCCAAATCATGAGTTTATGTATTTTAATGTTTTAGGGTTTATTTATTTTTATGTGCATAGGTCTTTTGTCTGCATGTATGTCTGTGTACCTTCACGCATGCCCAGTGCCCAAGAAAGCCAGAAGAGGGTGTCAGATCCTCTCAGTCTCCTGGGACTAGAGTTATAGATGTTTGTAAGTCACCACGTGGGTGCTGGGAATTGAACCCAGGCCTTGTGGAAGAACAGAAGTGTTTTGAAACACCGAGCCATCTCCCGGGTCCTTACTCTGGTGAGAGCAGTATGCTGTCTGGCAGGAGGAAGGCGTGCATACCTGTCAGGATGGTGCGCCGTTTGCACTGCTCCTCCACCCCGCCCTGCCTCTTTCCGGTCTGGGTGAAGGGCATCTCGAACATGAAGCGCCGAATGTTGTGGCATCTCTCAAACTCCGTTCTCCTCTCCTGTAACTCCTTCTCGTCAAAGAACGGGGTCACGTGGGTCACCTGGATGTAAGCAAACTTGGAATCCAGGTCCTTTGGGTTAACCTTTAAAACAATAAGCAACACTGAAGTCAGGCACTCTTCTTGGTCTAAGATGAGTCTTCTAAACTTTCAATTAGAAAACATTCTGAGAAAAAAAAATTTAGGAAGGTTGGGAAAAAAAATAGTAGAACACCCACTATCTACCAACAGGATCATCACTGCTACCACCTTGCTGTATTTGTTTCAAGAAGAGATGTATACACATATATGTAAATATGCACACACCAATGTGTGGAGATAGCGTTTTAAAACTGATTTTTCAGGTTACCATGCAAAGTAATGGGTTTCATCACATCTTCACCCATGTGTCAATATACCTTATATCAGACTTTTATAAATACACACACACACGCGTACACACACACACGCGTACACACACACATGCATACACACACATGCATACACACACACGCATACACACACACACATACACACACACACATCAACACAAGCACATTTCAGTGTAAATGGTATACATCATGACACACCACCCAATTTTTCCTAAAAATGAGAACATTTCCCTCTAAAAACACAACGCACTATGGTACTTAGCAACAATAATTCTATTCAAGACATCTTAACTCCCTCAAAAGTATTCAGACTGATGGAATCTAACAACCACCACACTTCACATTGAAGTGTCTGTCCCTCGCTCCCTCTCTTCTTCCTTCCAGTCCTCTTCCCCCTCCCCTACTTCTTTTAGAAGAGTCTCATGTAGCCCAGTGTGGCTCTGAACCCACGATCCTCCTGTGTCTGCTTCATGAGTGATGGGATTATGAGTAAGTCACCGCACCAAGCTTGTCTCTTCGCTCTGCCTTAGTCTGGATTTCTCCATTTTAATTTTTGTTTGTTTTAAAACTTTTATGCGCTTGGCTAGAAGAGGCATTTAAGAATAAGGATCAAATGTTAGGCTCTAAATTACTACTAACTGGTTGTCAGATCAAATGAGACGCCAACAGCTACAGATGAATTTATTTAATACAAGTGCAGATTAACCTCATTTACAGTTAAGTTTCTTTTCTGATTAATGCAGCCCATGAATGCTTTTGCAACCGGACTGTGAACTGGTGGACCTCTGGTGTCTGACACATGATGGAAAATTAAACAGGCATGTTCCACAGGGAGACAAGAGTTGATTTACATTAGCGAAGCAAATCAATTTTGCACATTCTAATTCTATTTAACAAAGAGCAATAAAATGACCACAGAAGAAATGGCTTGCAGGGTGCTTGGGGCGGGCAAAGATGGTTTCATGGTTCAGCAGAGGCACTTAGAAAAAAGGAGGAAAAGGTTAGTGGAGAGAGCCTAGTGTAGAAGGTCAAAAAAAAAAAATCCACAGAATTTTCCTGGATTTCAGAAAAAGCCATCTGGACAATCCTAACTGTATTTCTTACATATATGTTTGCACGTGTGTCTGCGTGCGTGTCTACAGGTGCATGTGTGTCATGGTGCATGCACACAGAGGCCCGAGAGCAACTCTCAGGAGTTGGTTCTCTCCAGCCCACCTTGTGGAATCGGGGAACTGAACTCTCGGGCCTGTGTGCAGGCCCCTCTACCCACTGAGCATCTCGCTGGCCTGACAATCACATAATTGCATTTGGATCTATTCAAGCTGACTTTCTTTAGCGAAATCAATTAAAAGGCAGCAAGAACGGCGCTGCCTGCCTGGTTGCGATGTACCTCCCTATGCTTCGCGTTCAAGGCTGCTGCACAGACAGCAGGAATGGAACGCTGACTCGGGAGGAGGGTTCTGTAACTCAGCAGCTCCACAGGACCACACTGTGAACGAGGGAGGAGAAGAACTGGGAGCCTGGAACAAGGGCTGAATGCGGAAGCTGTCTCTGCATACACAGGGCTGTTCCCAGAAGCTCAACCAGGCAAGTAGTTTGATCTGTTTTAAGGTGAGTCTTAAAGAGTAAGTCTGACTGAGGCTTCAGTAAAACACACTGCTTCCTTTCCCTTACGTATGACTCGCTTAAAATGACACCAAGTATTACACCACAGGGACTCAGGAGAGGATGGGGCAGGTAAGAGATCTCGCTGTTGGAAGACTGGTTTGCAGAGCTGTGTCCCAGGTCTTGGTGGTGTGCTAACCGGGGATTCCACAGGTGAGGTAACACAGAAATCAGCACATCCCTGAGAAGCCCACAGGGGACCAACATGGGACCCCAGGATTGTGACAAGAAGGAAAACGACAGGCCATGAGGCCCCGAGTCTCTGTGGCTGCGAACTGGCTTCCTTCTCTGGTCCCTTTCCTACCACAGAGCATCAGATTCCGGAGAAACTGGTCTAGAAGCATCCCACAGTTTCCTAGTTCAGCCAAAGCGGAGTTAGCACCCAGAATCAGCATACAAAGGAGTGAGGAAGGCCGAGGGCTGCAGACACAGGAGGAACTGTCCTGTCCTCTGCCTGGGCCAGAATCCAGGTGAAATCGGCTGGTCCCTGCTGCAATAGCAACCTAGTCTGGAGAAAATGAGGGATCTCAGGAAGCACATGGAATAAAAGGGTTCTAGTTCTTCAGGCTGGTGTTCTTAGAAAGAAGCAGGGCTTTCCACTCCTGGGGACATGAAGCACACAGTGTGTCTTGTTTCTCTGTCTGTCTTTTCAAGACAGGTGTTCTCTGTGTGTAGCCCTGGCTGTCCTTGAACTCATTCTGTAGACCAGGCTGGCCTCGAACTCATAGAGATCCTCCTGCCTCTGCCTCCCGAGAACCCAGCCTTCCTATCTATCTCCCTCACCCCCTTACCTCTCCCACCCCCCTGACAGCTCAGAGTCCAGGTGTATATCACATCTGTCACATCTGGCAGCAGAGCTTTTAGTTAAAACCAGAACATCTTTACAATGTAAAGAACAAGGGACAGCTTTGGGAAGTGGAGGGACACTCAATTTCCTGGACCCCTTTTCAACAGGGTAGGCTACAAAGCACAAAGGCTCAGGACAACTGTGTAGGCTTGGGAAAGGTCATCACTAGAGTTGAGAGAAGGAGCACTCTACTGGAGTCACCCGGGCAAGTTCCGTCAGGGATCTCGCCCCTGCCGCATCTGCTCAAACAGCCATGGTCTGATCCGGAAATACAGGCTGAACAGTGTCGCAGTACGCAAAGGACATCAGCTTCATTAAGTTGGACTAAGCGACCTTGGATGGATTCTTCAAGACTCTACCCAGTGAAACAGATCAACGCCAGTCTTTGTACATAAGAATAAAAAGAAGTGAAAAAAAAAAAGAAAAGAAAAGAAAAGAAATCAGGTCTCATTCCTCAGTCTGGTTAGAGTGACCAGCTTGGTCTGCCTGAGCTTCAGCCACCAGGGGGGCAGTCGAGTCACAGATGCCTGGCTAAGGAAAGAAAACAGTGAGCAGTGAGGGACAGAACTTGGAGCCATCTGGGACAGAACTCAGCTGAGCCCTTCATAAGTCATTTACAGGACAAAGGAGGACACTTCTGTTTCTGGGCTTTTGGAGACAAGGTCGCACTACTTAGGCTGGATTGTAAGTTGTGATCCTCCTGCCTCAGCCTCCAAAGTTGTGGGAATACAGCCATGTGCCCCCATCCCAGCTAACTGAAGATCCTTCAACAATGCAATGAAGATTTCCTCGGTGTTAAGCACGTCATGAAAAAGCACAGACTGGCGATTACAAGGGGGAAGAAAACACGCTTGTCACTCAAGGACAACTCTCCTTATCCCGGCTCTCCCACTTTTGCTTTTCACATTTGTGAGTACGCACTACACAGCCAATCACATAGAAGTTAAAAATTGCTAGGCAGCTTATCAGACAGCAATCATACCTTGCCAGAATCCTGTATCATTTTGACATTTTCAGAACCAAATTTATCTGAGTAAAGCTTAAGGAGTCTCTGGGAAATTTCTGACAGAGGTGTGAGCTTTGGTTCTTTGTAGATATACTCTTTCCCATCTTCATCTTCAAAGAAACCCTGCGAAGAAAAGCACGGTTAGGCATGCCCCGAGTGTGCCCGAGGCTCACCACAACAGTGTAAACCAGGACCAACAACAGAAAGCCATGAGAAAGAATGATTCCAAAATAAAACCCCATTTAAACAGGCCACTCACAGGGGAAGGAAAGGGCTTTAAGGTGGAGTCAAGGTGCAAAGACGGGAAAACACAAAAGTACAAATGTACGTAAGTCATTAAGTGTGTGAGATGAAAGGGTTGGGGGCCCAGGGAGCACTCTCTCAGTGAGGTGTAATGGGGGCAGGCCTGTTTCACGTTCCCAGAGGCAGGACACATGGAGAAATGACCGGGGATGCACGTCTGGTCTGGAGCAGGGCCGAGCAAGAAGTACATAAAGCTTGAGTGGATTTGGCCGTGCTTCCCCGCTGAGATAAACACTGAAAGTCAGCAGCACAGAACTGGAAATGCTTCCGTGAAAACTAGCCAGGACTGGCATGGCACCAACCACATGTGCCCACAGATTTAACATTATATGGGAAGTGAAAAAGGCTGGAAAATTAAAATGTCCAGATTGGGGGTTAATATTTGAAATTAATGTTCAAAAAGTCACTTATCTAAAGTAAAAGGAGATAAAATGGCATAAGAAACAATGTAGGTGGGGGGGGGGAAACCAGGCTAACATGAAACAAACAAATGAAAAAATCCACACCAAACTGGGAGTGTAGAGGGGCTCACTCCACTAATGTTACTTGCTTTAGAAGCATTTACTGGAATTACCTCCACGTCTGTTGCACTGTCTGTAAACTGGTATTGCTATAGTTATAAAAAACAATAACAGAGTAGATTGAAGGTTATAAAGCGCTCATCGAAAAATCACACGCCCTCAATGAACGGATGATAATCTATTCCGTTTAATAACGTTAGAGCCTGAAGGTTAAAGCTTGTTTATGTAACCCCCCCTCCGACAGGACTGCCCCAGTATTACAATGGTAACTATGCTTGCGCAGATAGTATATAAAAGACAGAGACACAGGCATAGAGCAGGTCTTAATTTTTGGCTTAAAACATGCAATACAGACGTGTAAGGGAACTGATGATTTCTGTAAATAGAATAAAGATGTTAATTTTCTTTCTGGAGTTTGAAATGACAAGACAGTAAACATACAAGACTTGAAAAGGAAACTTGCAAACCACACGGAAGAATGAAAGATGGCGCTAAGGATGGAGGAAGAACTTACCGCTGCCTTAAGGAAGTGATAAAGGAAAGACAGGAAGGGAGAAAGAAAAAAAAAAAGAAGTAGAGTTTACTCTAGGGGAAGATAAGAGCCACGTGACATACGGGAAATTCATCACATTAGCGTTTACAGAGTGGAAAATTCTCAGGATCTCACTTTAAGAGAAGGAAGATTAAAGGGCTCGGGACAGCCTACAGAATGGGCTGAAGGCTTACCTGTCCAAAGAAGGCCACCCGGAAGTAGGTCCCCAGGAGCCTGCGGCCCGAATGCATGACCTCTGTCACTTTGCTGTAGGCCCGGTGTAGTGTGTCATACAGATGGGCTAGTCTCTGGAAAGCAGAAGAAGACACATTTCTTCCTATTTGCAAGTCGCAGAATAAAATTGAAAACAATTCAAATGGACTCTGAGTAGAAAAAAAGCCACTGTATGTTTGTGTGTGTGAGGGGTAGGGAGTGTGCATGTGGGTGTGTGTGCATACAAGTGAGAGCCGGGGACCAGCCTGGGTGCCATTCCTCAGGCCTTGTCCACCTACTGTTTTTAAAGACAGGGTCTCTCACTGGCTCAGAACCCACCAAGCAGGCCATGCTGGGTGGTCGGCGACCCCTAGGCATTCACGTGTCTCTCTCTCCAGCCCTGGGAGTCCAAGCAGGTGTCACCACACCCAGCTTTTTTATGTATGTTCTGGATACTGAACTCAGGTCCTTGGGCTGTCAAGGCAACGCTTTACCGACTGGCCTATTGCCCAAGTCACAAGAATGTATTTTGACTGTTTAACTCAGTGATCATTTCTGGATTGCACCCATTGAAGGTCTCTTTCCAAGCTGACATGAGGTGGTGGAGAAAATCTCTGACGTCATGCAGGTTCTGCTCTTCATACTCCATTTGATTTACGGGGGCAATGGCTGACTTCTGAACCCTGGAAGGTGGACGGGCCACCATTCCCTCATGCAGGGGAAGCAAGGAAGGGCCCCAGGAAATCATACAACTCTGTCTAGGGAAACTTCCAAAGTTCAGGGGTGGGATAGAACCCTTGCATTCAAGACAAGGGGGTGTCTGCATAGGCGGGGCCCAGGATGTGTGACATCTGATAGCGTTATAGATGGTGATTGGTGACCACCTCTGATGCAATGTGGGTAATTGGGGACCACCGGGCATCACTGAACCCAGGCCTGCTGGCTCTCTCTGCGTGAGGTCGGGGTCGTGTCAAAGAGGAGAAAAGAGAGCGCGGTACCTCGAAATCCCTCCGCTTTTCATAAATGGGGATGATAAGCTTGTAGATGTCAGCGATCAGCTCGTAGCGCTCGGCCTTCCAAAGTCCGTCCGCACACTGCTCCAGCAGCTCCATCAGTACATCCTGATCAAGAGGGAGGGCGGAGCCGGGAGAGATCAGAGAGAATCTGTCATCGCATTCCCCGTGGAGCATACAACCAAAGACGGTGGAATTGATAACTAATCTAAGACTGTAACAACTCACTACCAAGTTCTCCCCAAATCATGCTTATATGCGAAAACCAAAAAGGTGTAATAGCTGGGCTGAGAGACGGCCTAGCAGTTAAGTGCACTGACTGCCCTCGCAAAGGACCCCGGTTTGGTTCTCAGCACTCACAGCTGCCTATCACTCCAGCTCCGGGGATCCTGATACCTTCTTGTGGGACTGCATACATGTGATACAAAAATATACACACAGACAAAACACTCATACACATAAAATAAATTTTTTTTTTTACAAGGTACAGAAAATTGACTCTGGTAGACTCCCACAAGCTCTTAACTTGCTTATTAGCTCTGTTTTTAGAAACGTAACTTAGAGATTTATTTATCCTTTCTGATGAACGACAATGTTGAGATATGAAGCATTACTAAGCATGACTTCAACTCCAATTAAACATCATGGCGTTATCCAGGGATGGCTATGGGGGAACCTAGGCCTGTTTCACCAATATCCTTTCCTCCTCCTCTTGGCAGTTTCCTCCTGTGGAAGTGTGCACAGTTCTCTGATCTGGGTAGAGCGCTCAGACTTGGGAAGAAACACTATCTACAGCTTATGTATACCAATCATCATGGGCTTTCGCTCAGACGTAGCTACAGGTTCATCACGGCGCCATGAAGGGTCAAGTTTAAGGTTCCCAACTTGGGCTGCTGGGATGGAAAGGGCAGATACAAGAGCAGCAGTGTGGAGCTGACCGGGGCCAGCATTTGTCACATGGCCCCGGACAGGCCTGAAGAGCCCACTTCTGCCCCAGCCAAGCGTCTGGATTGCCGATAGCTTTGCTAAAGGCTTGGATTTCAGAAAGTAAACATACTTGTCTCGTCTCAATACTGTCAGTATTATTTTTAATACTGTTTTATTTTTATATCGTGATCGTCTTGAGACGCTCATGTATCCCAGGCTGGACTCACCTGGTTTATGTGGTGTGGGAGATTGAACACAGGGTTTCACACATGCCAGGCAAACACCCTACGAATGGAGCCGTGTGCCCAACCCCGTGTGCTCACTCCAACACCACGGGTTTTATTAGTTCTTCCTGAGTTTCATATATTTTCCATTTTTAGGCTAATGTTCATCACAGATCCAATGCCCACGGTTTATAGAGCCAAAGAAAATATCATTTTAAACCAATCAGTCCATCAGATGACACTGTCGAATCAGGCCCCTCTAACTCATGTCATATTTATGACACACACACATCATAGAATTGTCATTTGTGTGGTTGAACTCTGTACCAGTGCTTATAAAAAGGTAGGACAGTTGTCTCAGGCTTTATTGCTGCTCTCGTTAAAGCCAGATGTACGCAGTGACCACAACAGCAGCACAGAACCCAGAGAACTCTCCAGTACCATCCCTTCCTCCTCCGCATGTACGGTGAAAAGATGTCTATCAGTCCAGCACACTAAACATGCTAAAGATTTCTTCATGTTCCTCTGCTTATAAGAAGCTAAAACAGAAAGCGCGAAAGTACAGCTTGTATCATTTCGCAGTCATACAGGCACGCTCACATCTTTGTAAGATAAATGGAATGAGTTTCAGTTCTCACTCTCATTGGTGTCTGGGGAGATCAGTAAGACTTGACCCCCCACCCCGACACACCTCACTGTTGTGCAATCTGTAAATTCTGTATGTTAATTCACCAGCCAGTTATATAAGCTTTCCCACACTTGAACCATTACTTTCTACTTTCTACTAATTTTTTTTTTAAATCTTATTTCTACCAGGGCACACACTATTCCACGGTACCTGGCATCCACGGGCAGTAAGCAAGTGGTTCTTTGAGGCAGGTTTGCATTTTTCTCAGGGATGTCAGCAACACTGGGTGTCAGGAACACTCTTTTGTGTGGGAGAGGAGTTGATGAGCTGTATCAAAGCCTTGGATTTCCCACAAATCTTAGGCCAGACTTATTGTAAGGTCTCAAACCAGGGACAACCGGCCCCCAGGCTCCCCCTGCATCTCTCAGTCTCTACCTATTACAGGGCCCTCTTAGCTGGACCCTGCATCCTACCCTAAACTTCTCCAGCCCAGGGGCTGGGCTGCCCTTCCCTCCAGCTGCCCAGTATACAATCCAGCCATTTTGGCTGTGCCAGTCTCTTGGCCTGGGCTGCTCCTCTTGGTTGGCAGCTGCTCCCCCGCCAGCATGGCTCAAGGTGATGCCCACTCTAGACTCTCTTAGATGTCCCTGCCTCTGACTGTGCTCTCCCTCGTTATCTACAATAATCTTTCTCCTCACCATACGTGCGAGCAGTCATGTTCTTTCCTTTCCTCCTCTCCTTCCTTCCTTCCCTCCTTCCTTCTCACTCACCACCAATGGGCATTTCCCAAGCACCTGCATCCCAGTGCTGCCACGGACCCACAGAGGCAGCTGACGGAGTCCAAGAAAACCCAGTTTCCCAAGAGGATGGCACGGTAATGGTCAACATTAAACTTCATCTTCGGACTATTCTATGATGTATAATCATTTGGTTCCTTGTATTCCAACTTCCAGGTTTATCACGAATATAATTTTTTTTGTGTGTGAAAAAGTACGGTTTACTAGTTGCCATTGTCATACCACTGACAGATGTATATATTGTTACCCTATTTATTGTGGATCAGTTAAACAAACAGTAGTTAACTTTAATCCCATGCCTAAGCAATTACAGTATAATAAAAATCTGGAATAAATTATTTGTTTTCATTAGGTCCAAAGGAAACTCCAAGTCCCCAAAGTCCAAAAGGAAAGTTCCTAGAAATGGGTTTAACCTGGACTGGGGATTTCTGGCCATTAGAAAAAAAGCCAGCATCCCTCAGGAATTGGTGAAGCCAACCCCTTCTACCAAAAGGAGCCAATTCCCTTCCCTCTGGCAGATGGCACATATGGCGGTCTGTGGTTGTACATCACAAGTACTAGTCACACATTTCCATGTCCTCACTAGCGTCCTAGCCCGCTCCCCGCCTTCAGATACCCACCTCTTCTCTTTATAACGGCAGGGCTCTCCTGCCTCTGCTCTCTCTCTGAAATAAATCCCAGCTACGCTCTGACTCCCGCTGCCCTCCTGCTGTTCCCTCACGATGTCTTCTCCTGCTGTGCACGCTTCTCTAGCCCTGGCCATGTCCAGTCCACTTCTCTCTCTGCTCTGGACTCTTCCAGATGTCTCTGGCTGTTCTGTCTGTCTCTCTCTCTCAAACCTTCCCACACTATGGAACGGTCATGTTGGCAGATTTTCTACTGTGCTTCCTGAATACAGTTTTGAGATGGGAACTCATCTAGTCCCAGTGTTATGGAACATTAGCTTAAGATGTGTTACATTTGTTTATCCTGTGGAATATTCGTTTAATGACGCAAAGATGTGTTGCATTCTTTTATGTTGTATTTGTTTAACTCTGTGAAGCTGTGTTACTTTGCCTGCCTAAAACACCTGATTGGTCTAATAAAGAGCTGAACAGCCAATAGCGAGGCAGGAGAGAGAACTACCCAGTGCCAGCAGGCAGAGAAAATAAATATGAGGAGAAATCTGGAGAAGAGGGAGGAGCAGGAAAAGGAGGAGAGGAGGACGCTGGGAGCAGCCACCCAGCTACCCTGCCAGTCATGGAGTAAGAAGGAAAGAAAGATAAACAGAATAAAGAAATGTTAGAAGTCCAAAGACAAAACACAGTTAAAGAGAAATGGGATAATGTAAGTTAGAAAAGCTGACTAGAAACAAGCGAGGCTAATGTCGGGCATTTATAAGTAAGAATAAGTCTCTGTGTATTCATTTGGAAGCTGGGTGGCGGGCCCCAAAGAGTCAAAACAAAACAAAACAAAAACAAATATGTCCCAGCTTGCTTGAATTCAGTCAGTACCTTCCTGTGTCTTCCTTCCAAGTGCTGGGTTTGTAGACATATGCCACAATGTTAAGAATCTAGAATGATTTTAATGTGATATTATAAAAAGGCTGAGAAAGTTTCTCAAGGAGCTATAGTTGGAACTGATTTGAAGAGTCTCCCCCCAGACACTTTAGTCAAACACCTACTATGTGCAACAAGCATGCTTGGCACCACAGTTATAAAACCAATCTACTTAAGCCAGGCCTTTGTAATTTGTAAAAACTGCTCAGCTGGTGTCGGGATGAGCTGGGGAGCTGGCTGTTCTGTCTGTCTCTCTCTCTCAAACCTCCATCTGTGGATGGAGGAAGGAGGTCATGAGTTGTTTGCACTAGTCTGGGAGTGAGGAGGGCCCACTTGTTTCAGCCTCAAGCATGTTCTCCAAAACCATCCTAGGGCAGGCTGGTTCCCTGTAACAAGGGGAAATGGTAACAGCCAACAGCTAAAGGATCTTACACCCGTGAGAAGAGCGGGAAGCTAAACCATTTCCAACAGAGTGGTACAAGAATGCCTGGGGTGGGAAAGAGAAGCCGGAGCCTCTGTGCAGAGGACGCTCTGCCCGGCCTGGAAGACCCTCAGCCAGGGATCCAGCATGACGGTCTCCGTGGGGCTTCCTTGGCCTTCTCTGCTGGATGCTGCGGCTATCTCAATTGCTGGCTCTCCTCGCTTGCTATTCCAATTGCTGAATGCTGTAAGTGCCAGGTTTGATAACGTGTTGTTACGTACAGGCTGTTCCCACCTATCTGCGACCTACTACTTGCAACTTGTCCTTGCACTCATGTTTGCCAAAAAACAAAAACAAAAAAAAAACCTCATCAAAATCCAAAGCACAGATTAGGTCACTTCCTGTAAGGAATACTACAGGTGTCTTTAAGGCCTGTGGGAAGGCCCAGCTCATTGATGCAACCCCAGGGCAGGTGGTTCTGAAGTTGCTAAGAAAGCAGGCTGAGCCAGCCAGTAGAGCAGCAGGCTCCAGGCTTCTGCCCCACTTCCTGCTCCTGCTCTGACCTCCGTCAGCGAAGGGCCATCACCTGGAAGTATAAGATCAAATAAACCTTTCTCCCCAAGTCGCCTTCGGTCACGTTGTTTTATCACAGCAATAAAAACCTAAGAGGCACACGGTACGTGCAGAACTGGCACACAGCCTGATGGGTGTCCAGAGAGAAGGGGAGGAGAAAGTGGGTGGGATTAAACACACACCTGCAGGGGCATACTCAACGTTTTCTGCATAAAAATGAAATTAGTAATTTAATGAAGATATTTCTTTTAAAATGGCTTACGTGTGTCTGCTTGTCTGTACGGGTACCATGTGCATGCGGATCCTGCGGAGGCTAAAAGAGGGCATCAAATCCCCCGGGGACTGGAGTTAAAGGCAGTGTGAGCCACTGTGTTGGCGCTGGGAATAGAACATGGGTCCTCTGGAAGAGTAGCAAGTGCTTTTGGCTACCGAGCTATCTCTTCAGTCCCAAGTGCAGGCAAACGTATAAGCTGTGAAAACACAGACGTATACTAACTATTACAACAGACACAGAAGCATTTGGTGGAAGGTAATGGCTGACTTTATAATGATGCCGCCTCTCCACACAAGGGACATTTTAGATAGCCGTAGGTTCTGCCACTTCATAAATCTCTACTGGGGGGAGTGGTGCACACGCTTCTGTGTTTCCAAGCAGAAAATTAAGACTCAAATACAATCTTACTCTGGCTTAGTCAACCTAGAAACAGGAAGAGGTTTAAAAATACAGCCCGAATTCAAGTGGTATATGTTGTTATAGGGTACATATATATAGTAGGGTACAGATAAGTTCATTAGGGAAAAATCTGTTCTATTTGGCACAAAAAAGATGGAGTTCAACGAAGGAGATTCCCCAGAATGGCTGGGAATGGCAGGGTTTGATTAAAACAAATAGCGATTAGTGGATGATATGAAATATCATCACCAAAACACATGCACCGTTATCACAAATTAGGAAAGAACATGCCAGGCACTTTTATAGTCTACTGAATACTGTTTTATCTCCTTTTCTTGGTCAAGAGGCATTTGAGGTCTATAATCTGTCTACCCAAACTCATTTCTTATTGTAAAGAAATGATAATATATGCTATGAAAGCAGAATAACAAACTAAAAGCAAACAAAACAAACCTAGGGGCTGGAGAGATGGCTCAGTGCTTAAGAGCACTGGGTGTTCTTCCAGAGGACCCAGGCCCTGTGATTTCTGCCCCAGGGTATCCGACAGGCATGCATGTTGTGCACAGACATACATGCAGGTGAAACACCACATACACAACAGTAAACACGTAAACAACCCTAAACCCTATCCTCATGGCATCAAGTGTGGATCTGAACACCAGGGCGTCTGTGGGAAACTATTTAAACCAATGCTACTTCTAGAACTAAACAACTACAGCTTCATGAAGTGAGGAGGCTTTGGATAAAAATGTACTCCCGGACAATTAAGTTTAATAGCCATATATGGCAATATAAAAATTATAAAAGTCATAAAACTAAGACATACTAACTAAACATTGGAGCATCATACATATGAAATTCTAAGCAGAAATTCAATTTGCTTTGGATCAGCAAATCACTGTCCCTGGAAATCAGAAGGAAACCACGCAACAGGCAGACCATGATAACCCTGAGCAGTGGCCATGCAGAATGCCTAATGGGTTTCCCACCTTGGACAAACAAACACTAAGCTATTTCTTATACTCATCAATATGCACAGGAACTGGCTGTGGGGGCGGGGGGGAGGGACCTGTGTGGATACTTTCAACCCATAAACCACACGTTTTATGGCACTAAACTAGGCTTAGAAATCTCAGTGCATGACATCCACAAGCCTTTGGGGAAGTTTTAAAACATGAAGTTAGCCAGTTTCCTTGTTGAAGGATGTTGGTACTAACACAGTTGAGGATACCAAACACGTGTCTATGGAAATGTCACACTGATCGCCGGGGTGTTCCCACACACAGCTGTGTGTGCACATGCACTACAGTTAATTCCCATATGAGAAAGCGTTTGCACAGAGTACTTAACTCTTTCCACACACATATCGCTTGCTCTACCTTGGGATGAAATCAATGAAATCAATGAAAGCAAAGCCATGCGCTGTCTCTGGTATCCACTGTTTGGGCATACATGAACCTGTGAGCCGGCTGGGACAATGGCGTACCTATCCCTGCATATACCCCTCCCACTTGCGCTGAATCAGCAGGCCTCAAGATTGGAGGAATCAGCAGTCATTGGAATTCTAACACTGGAATTGTCAGAATACCGATTCCAGGGCCTGGAGACATAGCGCAGAGGATATGAACACTTGCTGATCTTCCAGAGGACCTGCATTTGGTTCCCAGCACCCGTTCTTGGCAGCGCCCATGTAAATACAGCTCTAGACCCAACATTCTCCTCTGGTGTCCACAAACACATACATAAAAAATTTCTTAAAATCAGCCGGGCAGTGGTGGCGCACGCCTTTAATCCCAGCGCACTTGAGAGGCAGAGGCAGGCGGATCTCTGTGAGTTCGAGGCCAGCCTGGTCTACAGAGCTAGTTCCAGGACAGGCTCCAAAGCCATAGAGAAACCCTGTCTCGAAAAACCAAAATAAATAAATAAAATTTCTTAAAATCTAAAAACAACACTGATTCTTGGGTCCCACACATACTTCACTGAATTTGGGGATGAAGGGTCAAGAGAACATCATCTAGACCAGAACAGGAATTGGAGTAGCTTCTAAGCACATGGAAGTCTGGGGGCTACTGCATTAAGTGAAAGCCTTTAAGGCAAGTTCCTTACTTGCACAGCCCCCTTTGCTAGCACCAGGCACATAGGGTGAGTTTGTGGATCAATCAACAAGTCAATATAGAAATTCCCAGGACACTGGAACTGACATCTTCCAGTTATGGCTCTCAGGGACGGTGAACAAGACGTCCTCTTTCAATGGGAAGAAGCATCTGAAGCCATGGTGCGACTCCATCTTGCCTCTCTAGGTATCTCCATCATGCAGTTCACTGCCAAGGTAACCTAGCATTCAGTTCAAATGAAGAATGTTCTAGTGTCAGCCAAGGACAGAACAACCACACAAGTTCCAATGGCCAAGTCTCCTTGTCACCAACACTGTTTGGGAGAATCACCGTGCCAGGGAGGAACACCAGTCACCTGGGTGGTTCTAGAACACTTCCAGCTGAGGAACAGGAGGTTTAGGGATTATAACTGCCAGAGTTAGGATGAGATATAAACAAAGCCACCAACTCTCCTGCTGACTTCTCTGTTCTACGGATGTGAATATTTTGTCTGTTACTGGCAGGAACTTGCTGTGAGTCCATACAGTGTTCTTTTTGTACTTAACGGTGACTCTGCACAGTGAGATGCACCTGTTGTGGGTATTTGTGCACTGTGTGAAGGTGTATTACTGTGGTTGGTGTAATAATGGTTAGACAGGAGAGGTAGGTGGGACTTCTGGGCAGAGATGGAAAGAGGAGGAATCTAGGCACGTGGATAGTATGGGAGATGCCAGACATGGAGAGGACACAGGAGGCAAAAGATGGAAGAGAGGTAATGCCGTGTGATTGAGTGTAGAGTAATAGAAATTGCTCAAGTTATTAGAGCTGGTTAGGAACAAGCCTGAGCTAGAGGCCAAGCATTCATAATCAATAAGAAGTCTCCATGTCGTTATTTGAGGGCTGGCAGGACTCATTAAATTTGGCACCCAACTTGGGGCACATGTACAGTGCCCACTGCTTGCAGTGTATGGAAGGGTGGCTCACGTAAGTGGCCCGGCTTGTTTATGAGTAGTCAGTGCTGTAACACAGACACAGCGACTTCCCAGAGCTGGGACAGTTAGGTGGACTTGAAGGGGGCAGAGGAAGCCACCAGTACCATAAGTAAAAGCCACCTGGAGGTTATTCTGTGGCTTTACCAGGGACGGCAGAAGTGGACCAAACACTCACCAGGCCTGAGGCCTGCTGCTAAGATTACTGTGCATTTTTAGTAGCTCCCCAACAGGTCAGGACAGAGCACTGAAGGTATTGAATCATTCCTACTGCGGAAGAGTAAAAGGGTTGTGGTTTTTATTACTGCGTCACGTGCCTCTTCCCCATCACCTCTTGTAATTTCCTTCTTCTCAGGGACAGATTTTCCAGCGCTCTCTTTACCCTGAGACACCCAACCTGAAGCAGTTTCTGCATCCCTGTCACTGAGAACAGGCTACTTCCCGTCAGCCTGACTCTTGACAACAGGGCTTTATGGCCCCGCAGTGTCTCATCCTCACCGGTACAGACTGTCATGCACTATGGACCTTGTTAAAGATTTACCCACTTTATGCTTCAAGGACAGGGTGGCACATCCATATTCTGAAAAGAGCTGATAAAGCAGTCTTTCTGTCACATGCCCAACTCTTACTCAGAAGTGGCGCCATTCGTAGGTTTCCCTGAGGGATGTGTGCACTTGGCCTCAGACGCTAATTCATCAGGTTCTCATAACCACCTCACTCTGTGACTTGACTTCACTAGATGTGCAAATGTGAGCTTCCTGTTATTCCACAGGGCCAGTGACTGGAAACTAGACTTTCAGAGCCTTGGTTGTTCTGGGCATTGTTGTGCTCCTAATCTAATTCCAAACGAAATGCTGAGCTCCAGAGAAGGACCTGGCGCCATGGCTGATGCGGGCTTAAAAACGTGGCCATGCTTGTTTTTAAAGAAACCGGTCTCTCTAGGCATGTCATGGTGTGAAAACAGAGTAATCACTAAATATTATGGAGTAGACAACTTATGTTTTCCCCCAGAATAATCAGAAAATTTCACTGACCTTGGTTAAAGCTATTTTAATGTTATTTTTTTAAAGATCTAATTTTTCATGTCTGTGTCTTTGTGTATATGTGTATGCACACGAGCACAGGTATCCACAGAGACCAGAAGAAGGCATGAGATCCTTTGGAGTTAGTCACAGGTGGCTGTGAGCTGCCCGATGTGGGCTGGGAACTGAACTCAGACGATTGAGCAGCCAGGACTCTTAATGGCTGAGCAGTCTCTCAAGCCCTATTTTAACATTTAAACTTCACGAAGAGCACTCAATACTTTCTTTCTTTGTCATATTAGCTTTTGATTTTGAGAGCCATTTAAGACTAGACAATTTACAATAGCAGTTCTTAAATTTTTTGCGTTTAAGATCCCCCTATAAAAGGTGGTTTTTTTTTTTTTTTTTTTTTTTTTTTGAGACACAGTCTCTCTACATAGCTATGGCTGTCCCAGAACCTGCTATGAAGACCAGGCTGGTCTTGAACTCATAGAGAGCCTCCTGCCTTGGCTCCCTAGTACTGGGTTTAAAGGTGTGTGCAACCATATTTGGTATAAAAGAGATTTTATGGTTAATGTGTATGCATGTTTGTGTGCATGTGTGTGTGCATGTGCGCACGCATTTATAAGTAAAAATGCCTGGAGCCCAGAAGAGGGTATTGGATTCCCTGTAGCTGGAGTTATAGGTGGTTATGAGCTACTGGATAAAACTTGGGTTCTCTGCAAGAACGTAAGCACTCACAACTCCTGAGCCATCTCTCCAGTCCCTTCTGCATCTTACATTTCACTGAAGACCACAAAGAACTTTTGATTACTGAAGCCTGGATCCTCCTATCTTGTATACTCAGTCTGTCTCATGTTTCAGTTGATGCATGTGAGAAATCCAGCATCGTACCGGCAATCAGCAGGGGCCTTATATGCTTCCTTAGAGGGGTCTAGAATACACTTTTGGAACTGGGTCCACAGGTCTTGTTTATGTCATGGGAGATGTTTGTTCATGGTCCCTTCTCTCTGGCACAGAAACAATCAAGAACTGTAAACTGTGTGCTACCTCACCATGGTCCCCAAGTCAAGATAAGACAGTTCTATGGAGGCAGAGGGTAGCACTCCTCTCTCTTGGTATTTTCTCTCCAAATGAAGAATGGGATAACTTTATCTTTTTCCTTAGAAAACGGCAGAACTAAAAAGATTTCCTTTGACTCTTTTTTCTGAGCTTGTGGGAGGAAGGAAGGCACACAAGGGTATCCTTGAAGCAGAGATTCCCAGAACAGAGACCAGAGCGAATGCAAGCAGAAAACTGGCATTTGTTCATATCCCTGGTTTTATATCAAAGCTGTCTCTTTATACACAAGCAGCCACAAGGCTGTCCTGTTTTGTCAAGAAGTTTAGATTCTTGTTGTACAGTCTCTGCAGAGATGGACTAGGGTGGTCCTGGGCCTCAGCGCTCATGTAGAGGCTGGAACCAGGCCCCACCTTGGGATGCTCTGGTCAGGAGCCTAGCCTGCCCATTTTGGGGCTTTGCCTGTCTGCCAGGGAGGAGGTGCCTAGAATCAGAAACACTAATTAAAATTAAAGGCAGATTAAGACAGTAATGAAACTTGAGATCGAGAGATACTGGTGGAAAGGCTAAGAGACATATCCTAAGCTGTGCTGGACATATGTGCTTTGTTTGACATAGTGTTCAAGCACTCCTTCCCTCCAGACCCGAGGCCTGGCTTAGGACGGACAGCTGCAGAGCTTTGCCTGGCATCTCTCGGCTGTCTAGAGAGGCAGCTTAGGCTCAGTGTGGGCAGCAGTTGTGGGGAAAAAGGCTCTGAGTTGGTGCACTCACAGGGGCCAGCGGGCTTTGAGTATCCTCAAATAGCAACGTGTTCTGAGAAACGTGGGCCTCAGGCGAGTCTCTTGCTGGAGGAACATCTCACGGAGCATTAAAACAGCGTGACTACATTACCAGTCATACAGGCGGCACCACCACACTGCAGGCATCTCTTATTGACAGAATGTCATGTGGTATGTGACTGTACTTACCCCACCTGAGACACAGCACTCACCTCATTGAAATGGACATCCTGCATCCCAACGTCTTCCATCATGGAAGCTTCTTCATCGATGTTTGGCGTGATGACCCGGAAGGCGGTACATCCCTGTCTGAACATGCCTAGGCAGAGAGAGAGAACAGGGGGGAGCTGTCAACCTGACCGAGGCTGGAAATCTTTGGTTCTTCCTGCCCTGTACATTTCTCAGTAGAAATCCGGATCCTGCTACCTTCCATATTCAGTTTGCTTCATGTCTGAAGCAAACAACTGAAGAGGAAATCCTCATGTCTGCCCAGCGTCCACGCAGGAGGCTGGGGGCCAGCCTGTCTTCTCTCCATCCATTTCCCCACATTTAACTTTCACCTGCCTCACTCTGTTTCTCAACTCTTCTTTAATCTTTTAACCCACCTTAATTAAAACCCATTCAATCTTCAAAGAAACCATAGGCTGGAAAATCATAACTGAGTCAAGCCAGTGGTAACTGAATGAGGAAGCATTTGGTCAAAGGATCCATAGTCAGATACCAAGAAAAAGAAAGTAGCCCAAGCCAATGGAAGAGAAGAAAGCAGCCCCAAATCAAAGTTCCCTTCAAGCAGCTGGGGATGACCCCCAACTCGGACTGGAGCCCTCCCGACTGCCTCCAGTAACACGGATAAACCAACAGTCACATCTGCAAGCTGGGGGGCTGCCTGGGTGAAGAGAAGCCTTTTCTGTTTAGGAACCAGAAAGCCACAGTTCCAGGGTCTCAGAATCTGGTACTCCTAACTGACAACCTAAGTGAGATCAGTGTCTGGGGTAAGGGTCACAGCTCAGCTCGGACACCGGGACACAGTTTTAAGCTGGTTCAACATCAGCTGTGTGACATGTTTAGATGAGGAAGAATTTGAAACGTTCAGCCACTCTGGTTTGAGATGCTCCTTCATGAGTTTAGGAAAAAGAAATGCAGGGTATTTTGAAATCAGGCGTTGAGAAAGCAGAACCCAAAAGCAGAGACAATTCCTGCAGACATCTGTCCAGGTTTCCAGCCAACCCCAAGGTAGCTGTTTCCACCACAGTCCTCGTATATGGCCTTGCTTTGATCTGGTAACATGGAAAGCAAAGAATCCCCCAAGTAAAGCTCTCCTCTGGGAACTTGAGGGTACATTAGTACACCAAATATAAAGACGAAAAAAAAAATCAACCGCTGGTGTTTAGGCCAAGGGAACAACAGACATGCTGACCAAACGTGCGGAGAGCCCAGCGATAGAGAGTGCAGAATTGACACAGAAACCACCAGAGCCCTGGAACGGCATGTGAACAGAGTGGATGGGGACCCTTGGGAGCTGGGTGACCCTCGGGCTCACCTCCCCGGCTCTTCCTCTGGCACGTGTTATGGCTGTAGGGGAAGACAGATGGTTCCCGCTGGAGCGCTAGGTCAGCTTCTAAACACGAGGAAACGCATCACCCAGTAAAATGTCTCAGCAGGGAATTCTATATGAACACGGCCCCTTTGACTTCCTCTCTCATCCTGACTCTGAGACATTTCAAGGGCATCTGCCCCTTGATCACGCCTCTCACTTTGGAGAACCGCTCCTCGCTGGCCAGGACCAGGCACTCACAGTCCTCAGGATTGTGTGCACACTGCCAGCTTTCCTAGAACCCCCATATTCCAGAACAAGAGGCCACCCCTGAGGGACGCCCCAAGGAACTGGAGTTTAACCTGGAGCAATCACGAACGAACTCATGGGAACAAGCGCGTAACATAAAAACACACAGCATAACTTGTACCCCGACCTTTTCCCACGCTAAAGTCAACGGGGCTGCATTCCAGAAAATCTGTCCAACAAATTCCCGTTAGAACTGTCACTTGATTGATAACAGTTCTGGTGAGAATTATCTTAAGGGAAAATAAAGTCACGTCGGCTCTATATTAGTTGGTCAGAAACGGCCGGATGCAAAGTTCATTAGCTACTTCTTGCAGAACAGTGTGAGGCTAGGACAACAGGTCCCGGTCTCTTCTTTACACCGGCACTGTTTTTGCTTTGCCCATGGAGCCAATCAAATGCTGTAACTGGGAATAAAGCAAGCAGCGTGCCCGTGTGTGTGCAATTCCTCGCCTCCAGTTTGCCCGCACAGCCTCACTCCTTACCTTTCCGCGTGAGATACTCTGCCACCAAGGCTGTTACGTGGACGTAGCACATGGCCGCCTGTCACAGGAGACAAACACAGGTCGCTCAGAATAGTCACCTAGAACCTTGTGTCTTCAGAATAGACCAACTATTGACAGCTTTGTGAAAAGAAGCGGAGCCACTCACATAGGAACCGACACTTAGGAGTTGAAAAGTCAGGGAAATTTAAAATTACTGTATTTTACCATAAAAGACAAAACCAACATTTTGAGAATTAGACCACTTGTCTCAAAGCAAAACAAGAAATAATTAAAGAAAAAGTTCTCTTCCCAGACCCACATTTCGGGGGCTAATAAATTTTCCTTTCAATTTTATTTCTAAACATTTGTTTTTATGTGTGTGTTTATGTGTGTGTGTGTGTGTGTGTGAGAGAGAGAGAGAGAGAGAGAGAGAGAGAGAGAGAATTTGGGCCAAACCCCACCTGTACATGTGTTCAGGTACCTGTAAGAGGAACCTGGATGCCTGGGCGCTGGAGTTAGAGGTGGCTGGCTGTGTGGTGCTCAGTGTGGGCGCTGGGAACTGAACTTGGATGCCCCGGGAGAGCACTATGTGCTCTTAACTGCTGAGCCACCTCTCCAGCCCATTTTCTTTAAACGTGAACAGTGAAGGCTATTTTTTTTTTTCAAAACACAATTCCCAATCAGAATCTGGGCTGGGGAGCAACTCAGTTGTAGTGCGTGTGGTTGGCATCCCTTAGCTTCAAGAGCCCCTGCCCTAAAGCACAAAGGTCAATATTGTGAATGCCTTAAATGAAGGGACAACAAACAAATCCTTTCACTAAGCTGCCCAGTTATTATCAAAACTAAAGGCAAGTGTTTGAAGTGAGGCTGTGAAGTTTTAGCACAAGGCACTGCCTTCATCACCGGGGTGGCGGCCACCATGTGGTTTCCTTAGGTAGTGAATACATCTATGGAGGATGCTTGTGCAGTCAGCGCTCGGACGTGTGCTAAACCTGTGGATTAAAGCTTCTGGGAGTCACATTCACTGTGCTATCCAACTGTAACGGGCAGAATCCACATGTTACACGGTATGCCTGTTTTTCTAGCACACAGCTGGAGACCAGCCTGCTGTGGGATAACCCTTCTGTACCCTGTGGATGTGTGTCGCTCTCATTGGTTGATAATAAAGACTGATCTGGCCTATAGCAAGGCAGAATAAGGGCAGGCTGGAAAGTCAAACTGAAAATACAGGGAGGTAAAGGGGTGGAGTTGAGAGACGCGAGCAGGTGCCAGAGGAGCGAGATGTGCTGGAGAACAGGTAAAACCGTGAAGCCACGTGGTAAAGTGCAGATGAATAGAAACAGGTTAGTAAGTTATAAGAGCTGTTGAGTAATAAGCCCGAGCTATAGGCCAAGCATTCTGTAATTAATATGGGCTTTTATGTGATTATTTGGGACGGGGTGGTCGGGACAAAAGGAAAGCTCTGGCCGTTTACGACAGGCACAGAATGGCGGCTTTTCCGAGCAAGTGCACGGCACCGACTGTGGTGGCAGCAATGGGCACTCACACGGGCAGACTGCCTGGCCCCTTATTTACAGAGTGTATTGGGTTATACAGTATCCCCCCAGAATCATGACCGCCCTGGGACCTTGTGATGGTTATTTTTAAATGTCAAATTGCCATGACCTAGAACTATGTGGGAAGAGAATCTTACTGAGGAGCCACCTAGATCAGACTGGCCTGTGGACTGCCTCACTTGACGGGAGACCCACTCTGAATGTCAGCGGCACCACCTCCTGGCCCGCCCTGAGCCACGTATACTTGAGTAGGTGAGCTGACCAGCAAGCGGGCAGGCAGCCTGGTGCGTCGGTTTCTCGCTGCTCTTGACTGTAGCTGTGCTGTGACCGGCTGCTCGAGTTCCTGCCTCCATTTCCCTCTTAATGATGGACCGTGACCTAGAGATGTATTTTCCTTCCCTGAGCTGCTTTTGGGTATTTTCTCGTGGCAACAGAAATAAAACAGAGAATGTGGCCCCCTTTGGACATAGGGCTGTTGCTGTTAGCTAAAATGAAGTCACATTAGTCCTGGGTGGGCCCTGAATTCAGTATCACTGACCCATAGTGGAGGATTCCATGTGACAATGGAGGCAGATTGGAGAGATCTGCCCACAAGGCAACGGACACCAGAGAATGCTGGCAACACGAGCAGCCAGGAAAGAGGTGGGGTCACGTTCTCCCCAGGATGCTCAAAAAGCAAGCACTCCCAACACCTAGATTTGGGACCTCTAGGTTGCCCCACCATTAGGGGGAAAATGTCTGCTTGTACCAGTTTGTTGCAGCGGTCTGCGTGAACACAGACCACAGCTGAACCTGGAAAAGGGCTCTTCCTCTTATGAGAAACTGGGCCACAGAAATCATGTAAAAAGTCTTATATTCTGAGAGTTACAGAAAAATTACTATCGCCACTTTCTTTTTGTGACAGCCATGGTGTAGTCTAGGCTACATTTATGGTGAAGAGGAAGACATACCATAATGAACCAAGCTTTCAGACTCAGAATCCTAATCACAAAAATAGCCACGGAGACCTCAAGGTCACAGTGCACACCCTCGCTGTGGTGACACTGAAAGACGCGTTCCAGTTCCACGGGAACACAGAACCTGCATGAAGTCTTTGGTTCCCTTGAATTTCTCATGTTACATAGGACACCGTCAAGTCACAATGGGGTTAAAGAAGATGGTGCAATGTCCCAGATCTAGGAAACGTGCGGCCCTGGGTCTGAAGTTTCTCCCTCACGCCTGTTCCCAGCCATGCTGTCTACATACCGAACTGCGTCTGCTCTGAACAGACAGGAATGTTTCACTATCTGCTACACATCCACAGCAGGAGAGCAGGGTGCCCTAAGACTACCGTAAACAGCAAGATCCTACCATGGGACAGAACCACAGAGGAGTTTTGGTGCAAGAAAACATACTTCAAGTAGCAAGCAACTACATAAATATGCAGGTGTCCCCTTGTCATCTGTTTCCATTGATCAAAAATGCCCAGACAACTGTGAACCACCTGAAGCTCAGAACACGTGTTTAGGGCACCACGTGTTTTCACTGGCTTCCTTTGATTAATGGTATAATTTTCCTCAAAAGTAGCTTCAGAGAATGAAACAAGTATAGTTGTTTCTCAAAAACTCAGGCAGGCAGGCAGGGCTTCCTACCTCGGAGAGATCCCCATTTTTCACATGGATCCTCGCCATGCTGTCCAGCCACGTCTTTCTGAGCTCGGGAGTACTGGCGTAGGACTTAGCCAGGCTGTACTGGAGATCCACCAGCATCTCTGGGTCATTCTCATGCTCCTTCATCTGGGCTGTGGCCATCAGGACCGTGCGGATCCTCTTGGTCAAATCTTTCACATCAGAGGCGAAGCTGGTGTGCTAGACGAAGAGGGGGAAAAGAAAGGACTCACGACTTTAATCCGCCTTCTCCCTGACTCACACATGAGGAGGAGTCTAGGGGGTGAGAAAGGGAAACTACTCACCTTGATGAGCCGGTCGCTGTTGGCACAGTTGTTGATGATGGACAAGGACTGCTGGAATCTGGTCCCTCCAATGCCAACCACGTCTGCAATCAGCTGGCTGACAGAAATGATGACCTTAGGGACAGAAACAGGAGTAAATCAATTTATCTTCAGACAACGGTCAGGCTTGGCCCCTTTTTTTTTTTTAAACAGAACATGTGGTGTTAACTATACGAAGGGCAATCTGCCCTTTTTGGAGTCTGTGGATAGCATGGTTTTAACTCCAGGCATTTGAGATCATTTTATTTTAATAAATAAAGCTTCCTGAAGATCAGAATGCAAAACAGTCACGCTAGTCAGCCATACAGGCCAGGAGGTGGTGCATGCCTTTAATCCCAGCACTAGAGAGAAATATAAGGCGGATGAGACAGGAATTTGCTCTCTTTCAGTCTGAAGATTTCAGAGAGGTAAGAACTCTCTAGTGTCTTGGCTGCTTTGCTTTTCTGATCTTCCAATTGAACCCCAATATCCGTCTCTGGGTTTTATTATTTGCGCTATAGGATCAAACATGGAGGCTACCCTTCCTTTCCTTCACAGGACGTGAGCACAGCCATGGAGAATGCTGACTGAACCCCTCTTCCTTCCTGTCTCACCAGCCCTCATCAGAGGGCCATCTTCTCTGTCCTAGAGTGGACACTGTGCAGTGTGGACCCCCTAAGATCTGCTCTTAAAACTGAAGTTCAGGTGGGTCTTCCAAACATGCAAAGATCTGGATGCACCACGGCACTTCCGTACATTCTTCTCACCTGCGTTCTAAACACGAAGGGGCTTCTCTAGTTCCCCACATGGGTGATTCCCACAGTGGACCCATAACTCAGGAAACACCTACTGAGGCCCCTTCAACCTATAACCTATCCTCATCCTCGGGTCCTCTGAGAAGCCACCCCTGCTCCCCAGAATCCCTAACCAGGTGCTCTTCCTGGGCCTCTCAAGTTCCTGGATGGGAACACCAGCCAAGCACACTGCAGAACCATGGGGCCAGGAGAGGAGCTGCTGTTCTGTCCATGGGTGCAGTCGTTAATCCTAGCGCATTAGTCTACGGACGACGACGACTACATTAACAAAGGAACAAATGCAGATTGAAAAGGCTCTCCTGTCACACGTACTTAGAAAAAATATGTATCTGTGAAAACACAGAGTTCTTACTATTAGCTGGTTTTAAGAGCAGAGAATTTTGCATGTTTTAACTGGGCACACAGGAGAGGTACTCATGAACAGAAGACAGGAAAGTCTACTTTGGGGGTTTTGTGTTTTAAAGATATTTAATATTAAGTACCTTGTGCCAACAGAATATCAGTTAGTTCAATATTGATTCAATACTTAGCAATCAAGCTAAGGATGGAAGACACCCCAGGCCAGCACAGAATGCTCCTGCAGGTCAAGCAGGTCCATCAGAACACCGACCACTCGGGCAGGTTTCTAGAAAACCGCAGTGTGGTTTACAGTATGGAGGATGAAACAAACACAACCAGTATATGTGACTTCTCAACTTTCCACTCAGCCTTTTACAGCAGTCATGAGGAGGTGTCAGGCAATGTGAGCCTCAACGAGACGGGATTCCACCACGCTCCTGTGCCCTGGCGCAAATAAAGCACACACCTGTAAGTGTGTCCGGACAAAGGACTTCTTCCCTGTGTAGTCGAAGTTGTTCCTCATCAGGAAGTAGAGCAGCTGGGACGCGTCGGTCCGGATGGAGCCGAGCTTGGAGTTACAGCACTTGAGCACCTCATAGCACAGGGCGGCGCACATGTCTGCTCGCCCCTCGTAGAACGTCGAGGGGAACTAGAACAAAACACAGGGCAGGCAGAGGTCAGCGCTCCAGGCAGACGGCGGGAAACCTGTAACCGTCAGTACAACCACGGCCTCGACGTGGCTTACCTTGTAAATCAAGGACCTTAAGGCAGTAAAGACATTTTTTAAAGCCATTTCTGACTGGTGTTTTTGAAGAAAACACAGGTAGACATCAAAAACTTTCTTCATGAGAGGATTATGCCCGTGGTCAGCCAAGAGCTGGTTCTGAAAGACACGCATTGATGTCACTGTTAGAGAGACACATCTAACATCTCGAAGACATGTCATACAATGGACAGCCTCAAAGACTGTATCTTCAGAGCATAGGATAAACCAGTTCTGCTACAAGCGCCCCGAAGAAAGCACAGAATGCTCCTGCAGGTCAAGCAGGTCCATCAGAACACCGACCACTCGGGCAGGTTTCTAGAAAACCGCAGTGTGGTTTACAGGCTTAGTGCTGACTGTGTTTCCGCATACTTACTTGTAACCTTGTATCATCGGCACAACTGACTCTGGATGTGATACTAAGATGTGATATCTTAATTCTAACACGGGAGTGCCATTATAGGCATCCGTGAACTGATGGGCAGGGAATAATACTGAATCCTGTCCTCCCCAAGTGATGTTCTTACCCAGCCTGGCTTCCTGGGCCTTCAGCTAAGCTATAATCAAACATTTTGGAAGGACAGCATGCACAGGCTTTAGTCAGGCACCACACAGGTAAACTGAGTCCTGACAATCTCATTCGTGAGACAGCAACTCTAAGACTATCTTGTGTTCCGACTGTGACAAACTAAGGTCAGAAACCCCAGAACAGAGAAAGGAGGTAGGCACGAAACCCCACCCTTAGTCACAGAGCTATTGCCAGGGTTAGCCGCAAGGAGAGGGAGAGACATCCATGGTGCCCCTGGGCTGTAAGAAGCCTTTCTGCCTGTGAGCCTGCTCTGCATAGGCTCTTCCTTCCGAAGTCTCCTGCCTCTTCACACAGCGGGGTCCAGGCAGAGAGCAAAGAGACACATTGCCACTGCCGCTCTGGCCTAAAGGATTTGCGCTTGTCACACATACAAGGCACATGGCTGAACATAGCCACACTAAGAACCTTCGCTGCCTAGACTCTTACACTAAAACTATCCAGAGAGAGAGATTCCAAGACTCCTCTGGGTCCTAGTAGAGTGTGCTTCTCCAACCGTGGGGTTTGTACCTCACACCCGAGCTTCTGATTTATCATGCTAGGGCTTGGGTCAGAGAACTGAGATTTCTAGTGAGTTTCCAGGAGTGCCGGCCACAGTTGGAGGACTCCACGTAGGCATACATTGCTCCTCCGCATGTATTTGTTAGGTGTGGGTTTTCCCCTGTGTCTCAACTGAGTTTCTAGTAACATGATTAATGGGGGACATGGGTGGCCTGGTACCTAAGGGGAGAACAGCTATAATAACATGATATTGGGGGGAGTTGTTAGTTTTAGTGCCACTATAAAGAAAAAGCAATTCTTTTATGACAGTCTCATGTAGCCCAGGCTGGCCTCGACCATAGACAAGGACAACCTTGAACTTGGGATCCTTCATCTCCATCTCCCAGGTGATGGGATTACATCCATGTCTGTCACACCTGGACTGGGATACTGGCACTCAAACCTAGAGCCTCATGCACTCTAGGCAAGAACCGTAACAAGCGAGCTATGCCCTCAGCCCAGGAAGTGTGTTTCATAATAAGCGGAGAAGACAGAACAGAACCTGACTCTGGTTAGAGTTTCCTTGTAATTAAACACATGGTTCCAACAGTCATAGATGTCAGCGCTAACTCGGTGTCTTTTTCTATACCAGGAATGGAAGGGACCGTTAAGTGGAAGCATTAGGCTCCTACCAAGACAGAACACGGTACAATGGTATATATGTGTATAAAAACACTAGAATCAAAACCATCTCATATACTAACTGAATTTTTTTTTTTAAAAAACTGAGTTTGGTTTTGTCCTTCCAAACAGAGTGAGGCTTGAAGAACCTGCACCAGTGACTTAATTATTCGCTAAGTTTAAAAACAAAACCAAAATTCTTTCATTTCTTTTTCATGACATATTTTTGTCATTTAATTGAGTAATAAATAATTTGAAAAAGTTGAGTTTATGTTTAACTTGCTTCTCTCTTTAAGTATCTAATTTAAGACATTTGGCTTTGCTTCAAGATATTCAGAGCAGAAATGCCCCGTTAGGTTCCCAGACTTATCATATGGAATGCGTAGGATAAATACTTTCTTCTAGCCAAGACAGCCATCTCTAGGGACAGCCTCTGGCGTTTCCAAGTGTGCGGCACACAGGCCGGTTAAGCTCCGTTATCTGTAAGGACAGGAGCTGCAGTCACTCTACGGGAAAGTGTCATTAAGGAAACCTGGAGATTAGCAGTCTTAACTGAAGTAAAAACACACTGGGTGAATGCATTGGTTGAGCTTAGTAAACTGAATGGATTTACCAGATAAAACCTCTGACCTTGGGCAGGGCGTGTTTAACACAAACCTTGAAAGCCAGCGTGAACAGAGAGAGCGTGTCCAGAGTGGTGAGGCAGACCTCTGTAGCGATGTTGGCTTCGAGAAGAGACTGCTGTAGGACATCCGCTTCCGAGTGGCCATAGCCTGCGTGAATCGACACAGCGTTACTGTCCGGGGGTTCAGACACAAGGCTGGCAAGGTACGGCAGTGACAGTCAATTCTTGATTATTTACAGACGATCCCCTTTTCAGGGCCCGTCTCCCCCTTTGCCTTTGAAGGGAGTCGGCATTAACAGTGCTTCGGTTCAACGACGCATCTTTTCCAACTCTGGAGACTCAGTGACAGCAACAGCCATTTATGGTGTGCTTGCTCGGTGCCAGCTGAGTCTGGGAACACCACGCTATGGTCTCGTCACTCAGCAGCCCTGTGAAGTATGCACCTTGTTAAATACCTTTTTCCAACAAGGAAAGATGCCCGGGTAAGCTACAGGGCTAGATTGAGGTCATAACGTAGTAAGATGGTACCAGCACACCCACCAAGACCAGTTGCATGGCTGATCCGTTACAATGGCCAGGGCGCTGACAATGTCCCAAACACCCTATGGTGAAAAGAGATGGGGCCGATGGCCAGTTTCTCCACCTAGCTCTACAACTTACTACTTAAGGCAAGTTGGCTGACCTCTTTATACTTCAGCATCCCCATCTGCAGAACAGGGATAAAGTATCCACACTTCAAAGGGCTGCCGGGAGGATAAATTCATTAGTACTGTGAGGTTCACAGAAATGTGCCCAGGACAAAGTGAGCAACATAAATCATTAAGTCGGTAACACCAAGGCCTGCATTTAGCTAGAATCATGAGTAATAATTAAGAGTTGACTGTACTGCAAATAATCTTCTACTTGCTTTAATAAAAAGCATAAAAGCCAATATATTGGAAAGAAATGTCTATGGAAAGGACCAGAAAGACATGTTATGTAAATTTAGCTTTATCATACACAACTTAAACATAAACTGCAATCTTCAACAGTGGCTGCAGAATCAACTCAGTAATGATATAAATGCAGTTTGACATACGACTTGCGGTATTAAACTATGAAATGGAATGCATTAGCAGAAACACTGGAGAGGATGTAAAGATGTTACCATGGTGTCTAGCTGATACAGAAAGATGGCAACGCAACAAGACACAATGTAATGACTTTCTCCAAGGAGTGATTGAGGAAGCAACACCTACCAATTGGTCTTTTGTTTAATACTCTAGAGAGGAAGACATTAGTTCAGAGATCAGAAAAATATAGCACAGAAAAACCTATAGAATTTCCTTGAGATTACTAATGGGAACCCCCCTCCACCCAGAACCTATACTCCAAATTCCTATTTGGGTCACTGCATCAGACGACTGATATAGTCAAATAGCAGGAAGAGAGAATAGAAGGACCTTGCTCTGACTTAAAGTAATGTGAGAATTATAGTTTCACAAATTGCTAGAGAGGAGCTTTTAAAGCCACAGGAGGTGCTTTAAGACTGCCATGAAAACACTATCAAGTGTATTCATTCAACTCTGCTTTTTAACATGTAGTTCTGAGATTTTATGTCTGGGGTTCCCTGTATCCCTGTGTCAGGGCTTTCTCCCTCCTCATGAGGATACAGAATATATCCTGTTTTTTGTTTGTCCATTTTAAAAGGATGTATTTATTTACTATGGATACGGTGTTCTGCCTATATGTATGCCTGTCTGCCAGAAGAGGGTATCAGATCTCACTATAGATGGTGTGAGCCACCATGTGGTTGCTGGGAATCAAACTCAGAAGAACTGGAAGAGCAGCCAGTGTTCTTAACCTCTAAGCCATCTCTCCCGCCCTTCTTTGTCCATTTTTGAACAAGCAGTTTTCTAGAGAAAAGAAAGATGGCTATTTGGGGGGTACTAATGCCACGGTACTGCCTTTACATAAGTCAAGGCATTGCTTTGTGGGGTGGGGTGGGATAAGATACAGAGAAAGTAGAATTGACGAATACCGCGGCAGAGATACAAACCATGGAAAGAGGACAAAACCCAAAACATCAACCGTGATCAGGCCAGCTAAAAACATTCCCATAGGCCTCAGGGGCCTTTAAGGAAGCTGCTGTTCACTCCCAGGGAGTTGTGGTCTGGGCTAAGAGTTTGAAAAGAATGTGGCTACTGGTGATTTTACAGCTTTCCCTTTATAGAATTGCCCTTCTTTCTATAAAACACTCAGGCTGAGTGCATGCAGGTAGCTATTATAATGAGGTGGCCTCCTACTGAGCAATCCCTATAGCACCGACCTACTCCTGGCCCAAAGCCTGGAAACAGAGAATCAGAACTTTACATGTCTTGTCATTTTAAAAACATGGAATCAATGTGCCAGGCATTCATGTGAAAGAATTACATACACATGAAATACAGCAATGACAAGATGCTATGATCTGCCTATCTCTTGGGCTCAGCAAAGATGGGGACGGGGCAGGTGTAGAGATGGGTATGGGGTGGGTGCATATATGAGAAGATAATGATATGCAGGTATGAAAATGCCATGACGGAATCCATTTATTCTGCACATTAATGAAAAAATTAGTTAAAAGTCACAAAAGTTAAACAAAACCCAAAGAAAAGGGATTAAGTCAGATTTGTGGAGAATGAGTCTGTCTGGGTCACACTGAAATCTGTCCTCTCAACAAGGGCTTGTCACACGGCCTCAACTCAGCAGAATTCTTAAACTAGTGCTCAACCTTGTAAAATCCCTGACACTAAGTGGCAGCTCAGACTGTCCTCAGTCACAGAAGCCCGAGACAGAATGTCTCAGGAAGATGCTATCAACAGTCATGTTAGAGAACACAGGAAAAATGAAACAATTAGTAACTCCACAAGACTGGTCTTCAGAGACCATGATTTCTCAGCTGAAGGCTGAGTGATCAGCATAGCCCACACTCAAATACAACCTCCATCTTCAGTCTTATCTATCAGGGTGTCTCACTGGCCTGGGGCCCACCAAGCATGCCAGGATAGCTAGTCAGTAAGGAGTCGCCTGTCCTTAATTACAAGCATGCCACCACCACCATACCTGGCTGGTTTTGTTCTAATGAAGGTTTCTTCAGCGAGTACTTCACTAGGCTAAAGGGTCCAAGGGTCACCAGTCCAAGGGTCAGTCGAGAGTGTTGTGAATACTACTAGTTCCACTAGGGGGCAGTAGTGCATGGCGTAGATTCCCTCCACCCCTGCTCAGCCTGCAGGAGCAACAGGCCTCTGCCACAGGGGTGACATCTTTGGGTGGCATGTTGTGGGCTGGTTTGGGACTCCTCGGCATTCACAGCTCACATTTATAAAAATTTTAAACCACCATTACGCCTGCGATAAGACTTGTTTTTATTTTAAAATTGTGTGTTAGCGTGTGGTGTGAGCACGCGTGGAGGCAGAGACACACGTTGCGTGTCTTCCTCTACTGCTTTCCACGTTATTAGAGAAAACTACATTTCTTTACTTGACTATAATTTGGGTGTGCCTGTCTGAAGGGGAGAGGGCCATTGCAGAAGTTAAGTTCTCTCTTTTCACCACACGGGCCCTGGAGATCAAACTCAAGTGGACAGGTGTAGCAGCCTTTAGTGGCTGAGCAATCTCACTCCCCCATCTCCAACTTATTTCTCCAAGCAGGTCCTTTTACTGAACCTGGAGCTTGCTGTATTGGCTGGAATCGCTGGCCAGCACACCCCTAGGATTCACCTGCCTCCGTACACCCAGGCCTGGGGTGACTGACACACATCAGCTTTTATGTGGATGCTGGGAATCTCAACTCAGGCCTTCCGGCTTATGCCGCAAGCACTTCACCAACACACTCTCCCAAGACTTATTTTAAAACCTCAAAGGATTTTGAACACTCAAGGGTCAAAAAGGAGCACACCTCCATGTCATCTGTTAGGTTTAAATGTAATTAACCCTACTGTAGTTTACAACTCTATTTTGCCTAATAGCTCAACTAACACTGCTGACTCCATCTTCCTTTTCCCCAGAGACCCTGCGTCGGAATGACTGCGGCAGGAGCCCCCAGCCACCTCCGCCTTCTGATGGTCAGGATGTGTGAGAGATGGGTCAAGACCCACAGTCTCCCAGGCTGTGCTTCTGGTTCCATGGCTGGTTTCCCTCTATGGAACCAAATTCTGTGTTTTCATTGTGACTTTCCTCCCTTCTGGATAACCATACAAACCCAGAAAGACAGGAAGTTTAGGGTATAAAACATGAACTGACAAAGCCTCTTTCCTGCTGAAAGGATTCCTCAAATGGGAACCCGCCATCTTACCTATGTTAACTAACTGCATATGGCTTTATGAGATGCCAATATAGTTTATGTAAAAAAGCATAAATGTGATCAACATCAGTTATTTACCCCTTCCCACTTAACTGCCTTCTTAGGTTTCCCTCACAGATGAGCAAGGGTATATACGGAATAAAGAACAATATTCTATGGCAAAATGATATAACTTGCTAGCTCCCCCGATTCACATAAGAAAACAACCATGCTCAGAGCTATCTGTGGCCATGATCCAAGAGGTGCAAGCTCACACGAACCGTGGCACTGACTTTCTCTTCTTTGAGGAATACTGCAGAATAAAGGCCATCTGATTTTGAAAATGTCACCAAGGACACACAGCCTCAAACTGCGAAGACACCTGAAGGACACGTGACCCATCACGTGTCCCCTCTGAGAACATCAAGACAACTAACCTCAAGCAGGTAACCTCATTTGTAACCCTGAGCCAATTCAGTTGCAATGAACATCATTACTGAGGGACTAGCACCTCAGATGACCTACGAGGATACACCATTTTTAGAAATGCGAGTGTTCCATGGCAGCACTCCTGGTGGATTCTCCCACATCGTCCTCTCTGGGGTAAGGGAAGAGCATGGGCAGGCCCTGCCTATAGAAGACTGGCTGTCATGGGCCTCTGCTGCCCCCTGCTGGCCAAGATGATGTCTGACAAAAAGGGAAGAAATGGCCACCAAGAGAAGTCGCTTTAGCTTCTGCATATCCCTGATGCCCACTCCCAGGCTCTGAATCATATTGCCTGGATTAACAGAAGGTGCTGTATTTACTGCAATACAGGTTTTTTTTTTTCTGTTTTGCAAAGGGACATGCATGATCCCAAGCTTCCCCAGAGCACCTAGGTAGAGATGAACAGGTATGTATGCCATATACATTATACACATAATACAGTAGATGTTCATTCTCTGTGCAGGCCTTTGGCGAAGTTCCATGAGGAGCTAAAAAGGTGGTGGCAGGAAAGGCTAACGCCACCTAAATAGAACTCAGTCTTGAGAGTAAGACTGAGTCCTGGAAGATGCGATGATTTACCAACTCAAGAAGAGGAACCGTGGAGACAAAGGCCAAAGGAATCAGAGAGCACTACTTCCTGGCAGAGCAGGAGAGACATGTGACTGAGGACAGCGTGCCACTGAAACCGAGGGGAAGGCAGGGTGCCAGCTTCTCCGTGGGCTGCAGGGAGAGATGCCAGTCTCGCTGATATGCTGGTTTTGCAGCAGCCCAGCCTGCTGTGTCTGTCCTGCCACTGAGTCCCTGATGCCGCCTCCATCTGCAGGAAGGGGCGGCTTCTGGCTGGGCTGTTACCACCGTTCATCTGACAATTATCTCTAGAGATGGGGCCTTTGTCTGCTTATGGAAAAAGCCTCCAGTATTCCTGCATTTATTTCAGCAGATGGTAAATGACTGTTGCATAGATAATCTGGGAAAAGTGCGTCCAACAGCCCAGCGTGACACAGGGGACTGTGTTTCTGCTGCACAACAGGAAATGAAAACTAAAAAATAACAGAACCCCAGGCGTTCTTTGCTTTAACCTCTTGTTCATCGAGCCCAATGAAGGGTTAAAAATACAAGTTTTATAGCCTCAAATGTCTCATAAATATGCATCCTACTCTACGTGGAAGAGCACAGAGCCAGAACTGGAAGTCCTTACTTAGTTCAGCGGGTGAGAGACTCACACTGTTCTGGGAGAAGCCTGGAACCCCAGGGTGAGATTTAGCTTTAACTTTGTTGGTGAAAGTGTGGGAAGCCACTGTATAGATTTCTTTGTTTTGTGTGCTTTTTTTTAAAAAAAGTATTTATGTGTATGGATGTTTCATCTGCATTTATGTCTGTATACCACACAGAAGTCCCTGGGACTGGAGTTACAGATGGTTTAGAGCTGCCATGTGGGTGCTGGGAATTGAACCCAGGTCCTCTGGTGGAAGAGTCAGTGCTCTCAACCACTGAGCCATCTCTCCAGTCCAAATTTTGTGTGTTTTTTATCTGACACAGGGTCTCACCATGTAACCTTGGCCTCAAATTCTATATATAGAGTAGGCTAGCCTTGAGCTTGCTCACAGAGAGTCATCCCCCTGCCTCTGCCTCCTGAGTGCTTGGACTGAAGGTATGCGCCACCATACCCGAGAAGCCTCACTTCATGCTGCCCTTCTCGGGACTGCTTCCAATACAAGGTGGTGGGAATACTGTCTTTATTCAGAGACTGCACGAAGAAAGAGGTCTGACAACCACAGCAGATGGAATTATTGCGATTAGGGACGATGGGAAGATATTAATAACCATGTATTAAAGAGAGTGTCGGGAATGAGAACGTGGTTTTGTAGGACTAGCTATGTCATGCTTGGAGAGAAGAAGGAAATGCTCTTGAGAAAACAGAAACAGAAGCCAGACTCCACAGACGGCCATATTAACTTTGCCTGGGCTGCACGGCTGGTACCTTTAGGTTTTCTGCTTTGAGAAACCCATAGGTAGATTAAAACACCAAAATGTCTAGAGACAGGGCATGAAGCTGTTTTGGTAACTGGTAGAAGTAAATCTAAAAGCCGGTCCCATGTACTAGCAGAATGCCTACTGTGAAGTCAGGAAAAGCCCGCAGTTAGGAGGCGAGGTGGATGGAAAGGTCTTGGTTGCAAGTGAAGCGGCCTGGAGAGCAGACCCCAACCGGATTACATCTTACCATTGTCTACAGCTATCCCAAGCACACTTGATATCTTTCTCACACTGAAAACACAGAAAAAGTCACTTTGTTACTGGATGCTTTTCCATACCCTCGCAAATCGATTCACGGACTTTAAAAATTCATTTGCAGGCGGGATGTCAGAACGTGGGCGCTCAACCAATTACATGCACGGAGCAGGAGGGGCAAACAGATCTGACCCAGATGTGACAGGAGGAAGGGATGGGGGATAAAATTAACACAAGAAATGCATGCGCTAAATTTAAAACACGAGACAGTGTCTGGCCATCGGATCTGCAGAATTCTGTCTGGAGTTAGGGCAAAGTGACTAAGCACTTTCAGATGGGTGCCATAGTTGATTGGGCTCCACATTCTGTCACCTCCCACTGCTCAGAACACTCTTCCAAGAAAGGGAACTCTTCTTCCTAATTGTTTTGCTCTGGAAGAAAAATCAAGTCGGTGACGTGGTACGGTGTGGCCGGGGCTGTCCCCTCTGAGACGGCACAGAGATGGCTGGTTGTTACGATGGTATGGCATGGGACTTACTGTGGTTAAAAGTGACAGAGTTATCCAGGCTGCCCAGCTGCTGCAATCTGGCATGCATCATTCCTGTTCTGTTACGGGAAACAGGCAATGTCTGAGACTTTCGATCATGACCTATGGGTCCCAACCCCTCCTGGTTCCTGTAACATGAGTGAAATGGGATAGAAGCAAACGTTAGATGTGTTACGACAAGCAAGACAGGAGCATTAGTGAAGCTCGGACAGGACACAGGGACAGCTGGGCTACATGAAGCCAAGTGGCCAGGGGCACAGACAGCCGGCATCTCCGATACAGTGCACAGCAAAGCCACCAGACTTCGAAGGAGCAAAACCAAGCCAAGGCATTGAGTCTTTCTCATTGTAAGAAAATACGGTGGAGACGCTCTTTTCAAACAAGAGCATTGCTCCAGTGTGGAGGTAACAGTCAGCATCTGACAAGAAAGCATTGCAAACCTCTCTGAACTACATCACATGAGCCAAACTTTATCCCAATTAAACAAGGCACCGAAAGAAGCAGAGGACTCATGCAATGGCAGGGGTTAAATGAGTCAGTTGAACACCTGTATTCTTACCCAAGCAGGAGGAAGTGCCACACACTTTGTTAAACTTGTGAAGCAGCCGAGTAGAGAAAACAGACAAGTGTCCAGGTTAGCAATCAGACAGCTCACTTCCCTAGTGTGTACCATCACCAGAGCAGACGGAACCAGACTATGACACCTGTCCCCCGTCCCAGGGCCAACCATGCCCCTTACTGTGTTACTGTGTGTAGAACAGGGACATGCAGGGATTCTCATCAACAGCATGCTGCTGGATTCCTTCCCAGGGACAGGAGAAGGCACAGTGTTCACACAACCACACCACCGTGGATGGCAAACACTGACGACATTCATGTCATGGTTCAAGACCCCAGTCACATGCAGCAGAGACCATGACAATTTTTGTATAAAGCAGGGCGTGTCTTCCCACAGTGCAAGGAACAGAGTGAACACGTCTCTACCCCCGCCTCCCCTGCCCATCCACTCTTAATTAGTCCATATTCTATGCAAATATATACAGGGGCTTACAAAGTGACAAATTTTCCTTCAAAAGCTAAATTTATATCCACTATGGGGAGGGAAAAGAAAGAGCCACTTTAGAAATTATTCTGAAATATTTTGTCAGGGAGGAGCCGGCAGCTTCCCAGTCACCAATTCAAGCTCAGAGGTTTTATCCTTCTTGGCAGAACATTCTCCTAATGCCTTACTGTGATGGAACTCGGAGAAACCGCCAAGAAGGCGTGGCACTTGCCAAGCACAGAGCTTTTCTGTGGTTAGCAGATGGACCACTTGCCTATCTTCACCGGGCAATGCGGGAGAGAGGAAGTCAAGCTATGCTTACCGACATCCAGGCACCCTGTATATATTTGCATTTTGTATTCAAAAACAAACATAAAATCACCATGGTGATAAAAACAGAGGTTAAGACCAGGGAACTTTAAAATGACCACATTTTCAATTAAAACAAAATACTAATAAGAGGTAAGTGCGAAATGGTCTCACTAAACTTGTTTCTTTTTAAAAGAGAACACAAGCTTTCATTTCTTAACACAAAACATAATCCCAAAAAGTTCGCGGATATCCCCAGCAGGGACAGCAGTGGCATAAAAAGTCAACCACACCCAAATGCTGTGCCTATTAACGTCTGTTCTGTTTCGCTGCTGTAAACCACAAGGAAAACAAATTCAATTAAAACTAGACTTGGCAGGCTCTCTTTAAACCAATGCAGTTTTACTTATAACCAAACTGTTAAAATATAATAGAGGACCGTGATGGAATGCCCTATCCCCGACACAGAAAGACACATGGATGGACAGATACACGGGGTGGTGGTAGGGCAGGGGAAGGCCTGGTAATGGCAAGCTGTGCTGGGAGGAAACGCCCCCAGGAGGGCTGTCTGATCACACATCTGTACTCCTGAGTATGGGAGAGCGTGTAAGGAGGACAGGTTTGTGGGGAGACATGGTACCAACAGAGTTCTGTGAGACAAGAACACAGGACACTTCCTGACTGGTCAGAGCATAGGAAAAGCTCCATTTGAAAGGCCAGTAAAGAGCCACACAAATCTGACCCAAGCTTTTAGAAACATTCTCTTCATTATGGGAAAAAAAAAAAAAGAATGGTTAGGTGAAAATGTAGCTTCTTCTTGGTTGGGAGCAGGGGCGGTTTTAAAACCAGATAGGACACGAACTCATAGGGGAAGGAGAGAGCATGTGACAAGGTGGCATGAAGAGGAGACAGAGAAGGAGACAAAGTGAGTTAGAATCCAGAAGCCTCCCAGGAGGATTATCTGTGGTGTACTGTTGCTATGGGAATGAGACAAACGAGACAGAGGAAGGCAGGAACACGGACAAAGACCGGAAGGTTCCACGGTTCCATGGCAGCAACCTGAGCTCGTGGCTGATTGTGTGAATCCCACCTGCCGGCCACCACAGGGGGCCATTCTCACATAGCCTCACAGAGAAGGACACTCCATGTCACAGGTCACCCCACAGTACCTGGCTATGTAGCGCTTCCCCATGTACTGGAACTGGTGCAAGCAGACCCTGCAGAGAGACAACAGACATTAGAGAATGCAGTTAGAATTGTGTCCACAGCTCTGTGTCAGTCTATCAACCATAACAGAAAGGGTACTGATGACATACCAGCCCTTAACTCTTTTGAGGAATTTTCTATAAAGTCCTCCAAAGAAAAGCATTAACATATCAGGGAAGGCACACAGACATGCGTGGCCATCAGAACTGCTGTCATGGATGGAGGGCATTCAGCCCTTCAGGGCTGGCAGACCTGCCCCAAGGCAGTGTGCCTTAGAACGTGTAGGAGACTCCCATTGACCCTGTTACTCCTTCCCTGTCTGAGTCTGAATGAGGAGCTCTGTCTTTGGGCTCAAGCAGATGGAATGGTCCCTGACAGGCACCAAGTACAAAACTCTCTGTTTTGAGTAGAGACACAAAACCGAACCTTTAAAAACCACGTGTTTTAATAAGCGGTAGCTAATATAGTGAGTTCTCTGGGTTCACGGCATGACTGCCTCCCCAAGGAAGTCAGCTATGGGAGTGGTCACGGGATGGAACCACTTCTGCAGCAGGTAAGGTCCCTAGGCTTCCCCTCACAGTTCTGATACACAAAAGCTCAGAACAAGGTCTCCATGTGAGTTTCTTCAGGTAGCTTTTGCAGTAGACAGACACCGAGCTGCTAAGGTCATCACGCATTCAATTGTGAACCGAGTAAAACAGAGCTGAGGAATTCTCTTTCTTTGACTATGGCATGTGTTTGATTGAGGGGGTGCTGTCTGAGATGCCTTTATAGGTCGATTAAACCCTAAGTGTTAAATTTCAAAAACAGCCCAAATTCTGATTTTGAAAAATTATCTGCCCTTAGCAGTTTTAGATAAAGTGTTACGGATTTGTATTTCTAAAAATAGAGAGCTTAAATGAAATCAGAAACTTAATTCCAAAGAGGTTAAAAACAAAAAACAAACAACAACAACAAACCCACCAAACACAGTAGCCACAGTGCAGTGAAAACATTCTGCACAGTTTTACCAAAGTGGCTTAGGGACAGAGGTTTCCCACCAGCCACAAGCCATTATTTACGTATCATGAGGCTGGCCACTGTTGATGACTCATGAGGGAAACTGAGTCACGCACTACATCCTGCCCGAGGACACAGTGTCCTTCACACTCCCTAGCTGGAAAGTTGAAGAGTCCACAGGTAAGGACAAAGCCACTCACTCAGATATTGTAAAGAAATCCATCAGTTCAGCGGGTGAAGCCTTGTTCCAGTATGTAAACAGCGCATCTAAAATAAGCATTTATTTGGTCAGAGTCACAATATACATTATAAGTATTACGGATGATCACTTATGACATTGGGGATAGACTCCAGAGTGTGGGTCTCCATCACTGCCTATTTTGTATTTGACCAAAAGGCAAACCATACTAGTGGGCCCTCCTGGATAGCACACTCAGCTCCAGAACACTCAGACTTCTGAACTTTAATAATGCATTGCCTAGTGCTGCATTATAGTACAAGCCCATCCATTTAACTTGTACATAATGTGCTCTTAACAGACTAGAAAATCTGAAGAATCTAAGAGGCCATAATAATCCTAAGTCGGCCTCTCTATTTCCGTCCATAGAGCCCTTCCCCCCCTTCATAGGATTTGTTGAAAAGAAAAACATCTGCTGTTTTGCTTTTAAAGTTCTTTTAGATTTATTTTTTATTATGTGCATTACGTGTGTCTGTGTCGGGTGTGTGCACACGAGGGCAGGTGCCTTCAAAGGCCAGAGGGAATCTCATCCCTGGAGCTGGAGTTACAGGCCATTGTGAGCTGTCCAGTGTATGTGCTGGAAACTGAACTCTCCGGCCCCTGCCTTTGAGTTTTAAAGGAACACTATAGCTCGGCTCTACTCAGATGTTTCCAGAGTATCCTCTATAGCGACCGTAAGGGGATTAACCAGTCTCTATTGACGGACATTATGGCACAACTGGTTTTTTGTTCTATTATAAGCATGCTTTGCTGACCCATCCTGTCATATGCATTTTCACATGTGTGACCAGCTACACCTACAGGAGAAATTCTTGAAATTGATCCAGGATAATCAGTGCCAAACACATTTGAACCTCTGTGTGGGCCCTCTCGACTGGGCACATTTGACATGTACACATTCAGCTCTCTTTTACATGACGCTGAAAAGCGGGTAAAGGGAGTTCCCTCCAGGAAAACGGCTCAGTCCTTGGAGACTGAGATGAACAGAGACCAACGGCTGCAGCTGTGTTCTACACTCACCAGGGGCAGGGACAGGAAGGAAGACATGGGCTATATGGCATGGAGCCATGCCAGGCTGTGCTAGGTGCTGTCTCAACTTCACGGGATTGTCACCCAGTCCTCAGTCTGATCCCACATGGACGACAAGTTTTCATTTATAGGTATGCTATCGGAAGCTCAGGGAAGAAGCTAAGTGTATCTCCCATTTTCCTCCCTGGAGAATCATGGCTGAATGTTAACTACAGGTAGCCATGTTCTAGGCCAAGTTTGACTCATTTGACCAACAGTAAGGGTGTTCTGGGGAGTTCTGAGCTCAGGGACACAAACTGCTGAGTTGAGCTGGTCATCTCAAGAAGGTGGGCCCTGAGGAGCCTCCCAGCGGCCCAGCGGGCATCTGTGGCTACCACTAGCACACACCAGGCAGAACAGTCGGTGGCCAGCGAGCTCCCTGCTAGTCCTGCTCTGGATTGAGGCTACTCAAGGAGGGCGCTTGAGAAAGCACAGTGCACGCGGACTCGTCACAGTGGAAAAGGTGCAGGGCTGCAGTGTGGTACGACCACCTTTGCCGTCTGGCAAACCATCTTCTGGGCCGTTCTCTCCCTTGCCTCTACCACCCACACACAAATCAAGACGAGGCAGATTTCTACAGCTGACTGAAAGCTTTTTAATGCTACCCATTTAAGAAAATATGGAGCCTATTTTTATGACCCTGGATTTCTAGAATGGGATTTATCTAGAAGGCCTGGTTTCTATCCTTATCAAGGTATGAACTGGAAACCATGTAGGGTAGCCTGTGTCCCATCCCAGGGCTCTGGAGGTGATGGCAGGAGGGTCAGAAGTTCAAAGTCAGCTTTGGCCATAAAGGTCCAGCCTGGGCTATATGCAACACTACATTAAAAAATTTTCTATATTATATTATTATATTCTAGAATTTGTTTTCTAGAATAAAAGTGACCGATTTTCCACTTCAAGGCTTCTATTTCTACTGCATCCAGCAAATTAATACACATAAAACAAAGATGGGATTCTCTTAAATATTTGAGGTTTTCAACTACTGTCACCTAAAATGATTTATTGAAACATGGAGGACAAGGGGGCAGTTTTGACTCTACCCACGGTCAGACATGCTCTGGCATGCTCTGGCTTTACCCACCATCAGACACGCTTCACTCTGGCTCTACCCACGGTCAGACATGCTTCGCTCTGGCTCTACCCACGGTCAGACACGTTTCGCTCTGGCTCTACCCACGGTCAGACACGCTTCGCTCTGGCTCTACCCACCGTCAGACATGCTCTTCAGCACATAGAGGAAGCACAGGAGCAGACTCTTGATCTCGGACTGGTCCAGTTTGTCACAGCGAACCACGGGATTTCCCAGCGTGTTGCTCAGCTGGTGCTGAAAGGGAATGCAGGTAAGCTTGCTACTCCGCAATGCATGCACATCTCCCTTCAGAGAAAAAGATGCTTTTGCTTTGAGGCAAACACTACAGACTGCAGAGACCTGGTAACCCGCAGGCAGAGTTCACAAAGACCCCTCTCACGCAGGTGTAACACACACTGCTGCTGCCTCCGGCTCTGACTAAGGGACAAGCTGGAAGGCACAAACCTTTCTTTCACACCTGAGGAACGGTGTTCATTATGCCAAGGAGGGGGGGGGGACTCCTGAAATGCCAAGTAAAATCTCATGCAAAAAAACCAAACGCATGGACATGGGTATCCATTTCGGGAGGGAAGACGCCAAGGCACCACACAGCCCTCATCTCAGGCCAGCGAGGTGACCCTGAGGAGCGGCTACAAACCAGCCCTGAAGCCGGCAACTGAGGCCTGTCATTCAGGGCACAGCATGGGTGTGCTGTGGGAGCAGACGGAGAAACACGTGACAGGTACAAAAAGAACACACAGGGACACAGAGCACAGCACTACCAACCACCCTAAATGGTGAGGCCGCTCCTCAGTCGGCTGACTGATACAGCAATATCAGAAAGCTTGGGGCTGAGGAGGAGCGCAGTTTTACCACTAGGAAGCAGCAGGCTCGGGCTCACAACGAAACAGCTCAGTAAGAATCTTAGATCGTGGTGAAAGACGCAGAAGAATAAAAACAAACCTTCAGGTTGTATTTCCAATTTAAATCAAGAACTTTTTCTTTTTTGCCAAGTGCCAAATGGAAAAAAAATCATAGAAAAAAGTGTTGGTGTTAATGTGTATGTGTGTGTGTGTGTGTGTGTGTGTGTGTGTGTGTGTATCATCTCAGGTTCAATCAATAAGATGTGTAATCATTTTCATTTAAGGAAGAAATACAGCTTGTCATGAGTGGTAAAAGTGCCCTGAACTGAGTCAAGAGCCAACAAGGGGACTCAGTACTTCTTGCAGGGAGAAGGCAGGTGCAGCATGCAAAGTTTCCTCTGGCAAAGGTGGAATTGTTAGGAGGGAAAAGTCCACGGTGACCCGGTTTTTCCTGGCTGACTGGCAGCTCTCCTCCTCTCCCGCACTGGGCACGACACAAGCGGAGTGCCTCCGGAGCAGCTTGTCCCTCTACACACGAAGGCATGTTGGGGCCAAGGGAAAAGTTAACACATCATGACACACCCAGACTGACACGTCCACGTCTCAACACATGTGTGCTTAAAGACAACTGTGGCAATGCCGTTCACGGAATTGGTGACAAGGTCACAGACCCGGTGCTGAGGCTGAGGAAGGATGTTATGGAAGTGAGAAGCACATCCCTAAACGCCTGTTTATTGGCAGAAAACTTTCTAATAACTTGAAGTAACTTGGAGATACAGAGCCCCAAGAAACAGCAACCTACCAGGTTCCCGGTTAATATCTAACCTTTATCTTTTCCTACAAGGTTCTAGGGAGGCTGCGGCTGAGTAATGTGAATGGGAAGGTTTGGCCGAACAAAGAAAGTGTGTGTTAGGAACAGGTACAGTGAAACCAGAATGGTTCAACCATGGCTCAGCACTGATAAGATTAACCCAGTCAAGATGCCAGAATCATTTGCTCCTGCCTGGATGGATGTGAGACTCTGGAAATAGGAACCACAGTTTCAGGGGACCCCAGGGATCTGGGATTCTGAGACACGGCGCTTGCCTGACATGCAGAGGGCTCCGGTTTCCGGTTACCAGCAGCACACTAAAACAGTAACAACTATTGAAACAATAAATTCAAGGTCTGAGTCATAGCCTTAGCCAAAGCCCATCATCTACTGCGTGCTGAGTAAGATGTGCAAAAAGAACAACCCCAAAGGTCGCATGGGATAAACAGCAGAATGTGACGCGGGTTACCCTGGCCACACCCATTATAGAAGCAACACCGCGTCAAGGGAGAGAGATCACCTTATCCAGGGAATTGCTCTTCTCAGGGTTCCTTTCCAGAAGGCTGTTCCCGGAGTCTGTGCTGATGAGGGAGCCTCTTGAGTCGGCGTTCCTCACACTGTTGATGTTGGGGGTCGAGGCTGTGTATGGAGACGCTGAGTAGAAATTAAAGGGAGACCCAGCTTAGGTTAGACGGCACAAAATGAAAAGAACTCAATTTCAGGAGGAACTGTTTTCGTGGCTAGTATTTTTTCTACAAGGGCATGACTTTAGAGTTGTATTCAATTATTTTAACATTTTAAAACATTTATTTTAATTTTATGTGTGTGTTTGTCTGCACAGATGCATGTACACCATGAGTGTCAAGGGCCTGTGGAGCCAGAAGAGGGAGTCAGATGTCCTGGGATTGGAGTTACAAGATGGTTGTGAGCAGACATGTGGGTGCTGGGAACGGAACCTAGGTCCTCTTTAAGACCAGCAAATCCTCTTAACCACAGAGCTAGCTCTCTGGTCTGTCAATGACATCACCTTTGAAAACTCAGGGGAAATAGAGACTGAGATCAAAACAACCTTTCATTGTGAATTCACTTACTGGGAGCTACTTTGGTTTGCTCAGACTAAACTAGCATACATAATTTCAGAATGGAATTCAAGAAGAAAAAAGGATGAATTCAACCAAAACATTTTAATCAAAAAGTAAACTATGCCATAAACCCACAGTGTGCAACCTGTATGTCAAGCTGCCTCAGGAAAGTCTCAGGAAGTGCAAGGGGACATTAAGGACCCACGGTGACACTGGGCAGAGACTCATTTCAACAGAGGACTGTGCTATTGCTTCCTCTGATGATGTCATGTCTTCCTGCAGCTGCTATTTGGTATTTTGCTATGGTAAAAGCATGTTTTGGCCAACAACATGAAACAGGAAGTTTGATCAATTTGATCCAGCTAAGTATCCATACGGTATAAACAACCCACTAATAACAGCCTGAAGTCACTAAAAATGAAATGAAAGGTTTTCTTTTCCTTAAATTTGTGCACATTGTTTCCGAAAGGCCTACTAAGGTGCCGGGATGTAAGCTCTGTGTTTTTAAGGCCTGGATAAACAGATCTGTAAACAGAGAAGAAAATTCTGATAAACAATGTTATTAGTTTTGACTTGAAGACACCATGGAAAATTATGACAGTTAGGTCCACCCTTAACTTGTAAACTGAAAATATTTGGTAACGTCTGTTAAAAACAGAGGAAGGAAGGCAAGCTCACTTGGAAATGAAAATTTTACATGTCTGAAACAGTATTTGAAGGTAGAAACCGGTCTCCACCTGGGACCTATGGAGGTGTTTGTAAGGTAAGGAATTAGTTTCCTGTTTAGATCGGAGGAAATAAATGATACACTAAAAGGACTCTTCGGACTTGGCATCTTGTGGACCAACAGGCCTTCAGCGGAAGTCCAGGTTTTGCAGGTGGTTTCAGAGGATGCTTGGCACTGTGCTTGGCAGCTGTGGGAGCACAAGGCTGAAGACCCAAGCCCAGAATACACTACTGCAAACCATAACAGGCTGCTGCAGATCTCAGTAGGAGAGGGGGCGCATGCAGGCTGAGACACTCCTACGCTGGATGGGTGGATGGATGGGTGGATAGATGGATGGATGGATAGATAGATGGATGGATGGATGATGGATGGATGGATGGATGATGGATAGATGGATGGATGGATGGGTAGATGGGTGGAAGGAAGGAAGGATGGGTGGAAGGAAGGATGGATGGATAGATG
>PVIU01009113.1:62518-78445 GCA_004026605.1 Ondatra zibethicus
GATGGATGGATGGATGGATGGATGGATGGATGGATGGATGGATGGATGGAAGGATGGATGGGTGGGTGGGTGGGTGGATGGATGGGTGGGTGGGTGGAAGGATGGATGGATGGATGAGCAGACAGACGGATAGACCAATGAATAAGCCATGCTCAGTTTTTCTAAGTCTCTTAGCTGTCATACTTTCAAATGTCCTTGCTAATGGCCTGAGTTCATCCCCTCTCAGGCAGCCTGGAGACGATCCTGATGAGATGTGTTATGTGATGCACATGTAAACCCTTCCCCCCCAGCATTACTGTCAAGTACACGCAAGGCTGCGTGACTCTAGCACCACAGACCGCCACAGGAACCAGTGAAAACCTTATGAAGAAATTGTAACACCTTTCTATAGGGAGAGAAAAGAAACACATGCCATGACCATATGGTAATTATAATTCTCTCTAAACAATCGCAGCTCACAGTGGAGGTGGGATGTGGAACGCGGGTGGAAGGGGTCAAGAAGTGGACACTACACTCAACATTCTGGGGATTTCAATCCTGACTCCAAATTCCAGGTCTAATTTAAGGCAAACAGATGCAGTGATTCAAAACTGACCTGCTCATTTTGTCCTCACAATGCGTGTGTACATGCACATGAATGCAGGTGTGTACACGTGCATGCATGCAGCTGTCTGTGTGTTTGTGCCCTCACCAAGGGAATTACTTTATTTTTTTAAATTTCCAAGCATTTTTAAAAAAACTATTTTTTAAAAAATATTTATTTATTTATTATGTATACAATATTCTGTCTGTGTGTATGCCTGCAGGCCAGAAGAGGGCACCAGACCGCATTACAGATGGTTGTGAGCCACCATGTGGTTGCTGGGAATTGAACTCAGGACCTTTGGAAGAGCAGGCAATGCTCTTAACCTCTGAGCCATCTCTCCAGCCATTAAAAACAAGTTTTAATAATGCACATTTATTTCAGAAATTAATACAGTGATGTCACTTTCACAGGGAATGACTTCAAAAAATATTTTTAGTTTATGCATATGGCTGCTTTGCCTGCCCACAGAGGCCAGAAGAGGGCATTAGATCCTTTGGAAATGAAGTTACAGACAGCTGTGGGTGCTGGGAACAGAACCCAGGTCTTCTGCAAGAGCAACCGGCTCCTAACCACTAAGCTATCTCTCTAGCCCACAGGGAATAAGTTTTTAAAGATCTTAAACAGCCTGACTAAAATAAAGTTCGGTTCCTCTCTCTTCCATCTGTACAGAGCAGCTGGAAGGGGATCTGTGAACCTAGGAGGGGTTGTCCTCTAAAGCGGAAGGAATCTCAGAGTGATTGTTATCTAGGAATTGGTTCTAGGAATTTTCACTTCATACTCTGAAGACATTTGAGGGACTTGTTCTCAGGATGCTTGGTAATGTGACTTCTTCACACTTGCCAGAAGGACAAACCCCAGCTCTAAAGTCATCTGGAGGCTCCCTCCTGAGGAGCAGCTGCCACAGCATCCAGAACAAAGGCCAAACCTAGAGGCAAACCAGTTCCTGGGTGGGGCTTCCCCAGAAGATGTTCCTACAGATCAATGATCAGTGCTGTTAGACAGAAGCACAGAGAAAGCCAGTGTAAGGAAAGATGCTGTGGTCACCTCGGAAAAAGTGGATTTGGGTTTGGAAATGCGATGGAGAATGAAAGAGACCAGATCCATCACAAGCCCCTTCCATAACTGCACCCTGCATGCTCAGCAGTACAGGTCCATTGCTGCCATGTGGGTCACGCTAAGGAGACCTGTGGCTCCTTGCTACCTTCCCAAGGAATCTCAAACCCTAACACTGAATTCTGAATTGAACACCATGAATTCCGAAGAGACAATCAGATGAGCCGAATATCCCCTCACTGTGGCTTGATCACTTCCATGAAGCCTGCAATGTTTCCTTGTGGTGCTGTAGAGTACTGGTCAGTAAAGACAGAGAATTAAGACTTCCAGACACATTGCTAGGTGCAGGACTCATCTGCTTGGCCCTGAGAGTGCATTATAAAGGACGGAGACCATAGTACAGCTAAGCCGGCAAGAACAATGGCAGACACGTTCTCCATGGCAACCACTCTACACACTGCATTAGCTTTAAGTCCCTGATGATAAGCTTAGCGATAAGGCCACAGAGGCCACGGGAGCTAAAACACTCAAAGGGGTAACAAAGTCATGGTGGAGCCCAGATGTAAAGCCACACCTGCTCGAGCTAAGCTAGTGCTGGGACCGTTCCGGCACACCCTCCAAACGTCACTTCTCTGCTCACACTATGGCTTAGCGTCTGTATAGAACAGGGCAGGAACACGAAATGTCCCCAAGAGTCGACATTTGTGGAACATTTATCATGGACATCACTCTGCATTTAATGGGTATCTGCTTTTAATCTATAAAAGCTTTATATATATATATCAAAAGGGGGATATAATCACAAAAATTATCCATAAAAACAAATGCACTCCGGGACTGTGATTGTTAGTGTCGGATAGAATTAGACACCGGCACGGGCTTTCCGATGCCACAGTCTACTCCCATTGCACCGTTGTCTCCGTAATGATGCATTAACACGAGAGAAAGTGAGAGCCGTGATTCAGGAGGCATGATTCAGTCCTGTGAGTTCGTCACTTCCCGCCCCCTGAATTTGTAGCGTTAGCGGGTGGCATAACCACTGGCCACATCAGGATGCTTCATTTCTGCAGGTGTGGTTAGCAGAGGGGGACCCAGAGGGAGAACCAGACTGTGAACCCCCTATGAAAATCCTTTGGTTAGATCTGTGCGTGCATGCATATGTATACCACTGCTCGCATCATCAGAATCTGTATCAAGTTGCAGCTTAATTAGTCAGGCTATAAATAGGTGCATTTTCTCACAGACAGACTTCTCTACTGGAGGAGTCTTGATTTATGCCATCTGTTTTCCTTCCCATGAGGCTGTTTTACATATGGAGGAGGAAAAAGGTACAGGACAGAAGATTTTTGAAAACTGATTTTTAGGATCAAATCCCAGCCACAAACTACCTCCTTCGGCATTACGAACAAGACTGTCACACCTCACCTAGCCTGCCAGCGTTACTGTTGAATCTTCCTCTCACCCCCATAGCTGCAGACAGCCCGCTTCTAAAAGCATAGATAATCCAATCAGATGTAAAAAGCTTTGAACAAAAGGCAAGACAGCAGTGATGTCGGTGTAAGCCTGTTTAGGATCCACAAGAATCCTGATTACAGTGCCTGAGAGACTTAGGTGGTGAATACCCAAAGTCTGAGTCCTGATTTATCATTAACGACTTGTGAGAATAAAGATAGTTTGAGTGACAAAGGACGAGACCATAAGAGCAAGGGACATTACCAATGCCAGAGATGGCGCCCAAGAGGTCTTTGTGCAGGCTGTGGTCAAGGGTATTTCCCTTCTGTGGCGTCATGAGTGGATTCCCAGCTGGCACAGCAAGGGCCTCATCCTTCACAATCTGCCAAAGGGGAGAGAAGAAACTATTAGAGATGGCCGAATGAGCCTCGTGTACTGATCTTCAAGCATGTAGGCAAGACACACAACAACTGGACATGCTCAGCATTTCGAGTGGGTGGGTCGATGCACATGGCATACGAGAGGAGGGGGAAGAGGGTCAGAGAAGGAGAAGACAAAGAAAGCACAGAGGAGGCCAGGGATACTACGGTGAGGCCAGGATACTACGGTGAGGCCAGGGTGCTACGGGGAGGGCAGGGATACTACGGTGAGGCCAGGGACACTACGGTGAGGCCAGGGATACTACGGTGAGGCCAGGGACACTACGGTGAGGCCAGGGACACTACGGTGAGGCCAGGGACACTACGGTGAGGCCAGGGACACTACGGTGAGGCCAGGGATACTACGGTGAGGCCAGGGACACTACGGTGAGGCCAGGATACTACGGTGAGGCCAGGGATACTACGGTGAGGCCAGGGATACTACGGTGAGGCCAGGGATACTACGGTGAGGCCAGGGATACTACGGTGAGGCCAGGGACACTAGGGTGAGGCCAGGATACTACGGTGAGGCAGCAGAGAGCCTGCTCCTGGCTCCACCTATCTCTTCTCTGGCCCAGACAGCTCTTCCATGTTCCCTGGCCACACTCCCATTTCCTGCCTTTCTGGACTCACTGGGCCTTTCTTCCTGCAGAGTGAAGGCTTCCCTTCTACTCCTGACTGCAGTAATAGGTGCCCTGTTCTTGTACGTCACCAGCATCGGCTACAGCTTCTGGGTGCTCAGGTGGGAGCTCACTGTCAGGGGAGAAACTGTACTCATTCTAAAGATATCAAGAAAGAAGGTGGATTTTACTTCGGTGAAACCCAAAGCAAGACCTGTTCTTTTTCCCCAGGATTAGATTGGGGCAGGGAGATCACGTGCTATCCTGAATTGCTCTGCTCAGAGAAGCAATTGGAGTTGGAGGACACACATGTAGACGGTAAACCAGGAGAATGTCAGATCAGCAAGAGAGGCTGGGAGGAAGAAGTCTACACTGATGGATCTTCTTGGAATAAAATTATTTGAGGGTGATGAGTGTATGGGACAACAGAGAGACGGCTCAGGGGTTAAGAGCACTGGTTGTTTTTCTGGAGGACCTGGTTTGGCTCCCATCACCCACAAGGTGGCACACAGCCATCTGTAACTCTAGTTCCGGAGGCTCTAGCACCCTCCTTTGGCTTCCGTGGGCACTGCACACATGTAGATGAAGGCAAAACACCCAGACACATAAAACAAATACCAACCAACCGCCCAGGAAACTCCCCAAGTGTACGCCATAATGACAAAGTAGCCAGATTAACAACGGAGCCGGCACGTGGTCAAGATTAACAATGGAGCCAGCACGTGGTCAAGGTTAACAACGGAGCCAGCACGTGATCAAGGTTAACAACGGAGCCGGCACGTGGTCAAGATTAACAACGGAGCCGGCACGTGGTCAAGGCTAACAATGGAGCCGGCACGTGGTCAAGATTAACAACGGAGCCGGCACGTGGTCAAGGTATACAACGGAGCCGGAGCCAGCACATGGTCAAGGTTACCAGGGCAAAGGTTTCAGGGATTAGCAGACAGCCACTGAGCCAGGAAAAGAGCCCTGGAGGAGGAAGAATATATTTTGGTTTATGAGGTTTTGATAAATTTTAATAATTAGAAATGGACTGAGGAGATGGCTTTGGGTCAAGTGCTTCCCAACCAAGCACAAGGACCTGAGTTCAGATCCCTAACAAACGTGCAAGAGTTGGCACAGTGGAGTGTGTCTAAGACCCAGCACTGGGGCGGGGAGCAGAGAAGGGCAGGTTTCACAAACGCTCGCCAGTCAGTAGATCAGTCAGTGAGGGGCAGGCTCCCCCAACAATGTGGAAAGTGACTGAGGAAGATGGATGACCTCTGTCCTCTACAGGTGTGCACATACACACACATCTGTGCACGCACACACACACCCATATACACATGCATCTGTGCATGCACACACACATCTGTGCACATATCACACACCTTTGTGCACCCACACCACACACACATGCACACATCTGTGCACATACCACACACCTCTGTGCACACACATGCGCACACCCTGGGAACACTTGCTTTTTATTACAATAAGGGAAAATCCTTATTTGCAATTGAGTTATGACAAGAAACTGGATGTTCAAGCTTTAAAAATGTCAAATTCTAGGACAATTCAAAGAATCTTTCTTTTATGTGTTCAGCTGTTTGCCCCATGTTCCTCTTCCTGTCATCACTGTCTTAAAGTCTAATGAAGACAAAGAGGGGCTCCAAGAGGTAGCTTTACAGAATGGGCATGGGGGGTGGGGTGGGGTCAGAGCTGAGGCCTAACTGGGCAATAAGGAACAAAGGTCAGCGCCACGCCCCGCACCGTCTTTTTGTTCTTTGACCCCATTTTCCTGTTTTGAGACATGCAGCCCAGGCTAGCCTTAAACTTGCGGTCCTCCTGTTACGTCCTGAGCGCTAGGACAGCAAGCATGTGCCACCATGCTCATTTAGTCGAGCAGATGGGATTAGGTTATTAATAGAGCCAGGGTTGAATACTGACTGATTCCATCTTAGTCAGAAATGTAACTCCCCAGGACTGGTTGGACTCCTCGGTGGTTAAGAGCACTGGCCGCTCTTCTAGAGGACCCAGGTTGAGTTCCCAGCAGCACATGACAGCTCACAACCACTTCTCACTCTGGTTCCAGGGGAGCTGATGCCCTGTTTGGGCTTCCACAGGTACTGCATGCACATTGCATACATACGTGTGGGCAATGTACATCACACACATACAGGTGGGCAACACACAGATAAAATAAAAATAAATACATCTTACAAATTTTAAAGAAGAAATGTAGTTTCCCAGAGGTAGGATGCAGTATAACGGTAGCAGAATAAGAGAGTGTAGGGGGTTGAGGAGAGTCCCCTGAAATCCAGGTCCACCTGGAGCATCAGGTAGATGCTCACCTTACTTGAAAATGGTATCCTTCCACATAGAAATAGGATGTAAATTAAGAGATCATCCCGCTGGGCCCTCAGCTCAGCTCTAGTGTCATTACGAGAAGAGGAAAGGGGTGGGCTCACAAACCGCCACGTGGGGACAGAGGCAAAGGGGAAAGACCACGTCAGCAGCCGCTGCCAGTCAGGCCAGAAGTGAGTCTGCAGAACGCAGGTACAGCAGCCCCGAGCGAGCGCACGGAGAGGTGTAGGCCTAGCTCTGCTTACTTACATTGCCTGGGTTCACAGGGAAGGGCGACACGTCCCTCACGTTGATCCGCTGGACGTTTTCGATGAGCAGCCCGAACAGGGGCAGGTAGAGAGTGGCTATCCTTGCCTGGTGACTCTGAAAAAGACAGAAGTGTGTTCCCTGGCTCTGAGCGACAGATGCAGACCGAGTTACACTGGCCGCTGCTTTTATTTGGACTTTTCCTGTAAGCAAAAAGCTGTCAACAGGATTTATCTAATTGCTTATTTCCCTTTACCACTGGAAATAAAGGACATTTATCCACGCACATGTCCCTCTCCTGGGAAGCACTCACCCTCGAAGCATATCTGTCATCAAAGGAATGTTTTATCAGCAGGTTCTTGAGCATGCTGACGGCAATGACGCGGACTTCCCGGAACTCCTGGAGGGCAGTGCCCACCTCTCTGAGCAACAATCCCACCAAGAAGTGGTTTCTGCAGAATTCATCCGTTAAGGAGTAGTCGAGCTGGAGATCTGGAAAAAAGAGGCCGACGGCACTTAGGTTCAGGAGGATCCAGGGTGCCTGAACCACATAAGAATTGTCCCACGACTCCACTTGTCCACTGTCGTGTGGCTACAGGTGACTGACGAGACGACCTCACGCCGAAAGACAGGCGATGCCGCAAGGCTACCCTACTCTTAACACCTCAGATGCCAACAGGAAAACCAAACGGAAATACAAACAGCTGCCCTGAGTTCTGAGTGTGGAACTGGTTTTAGTATCAAATTTTAGAATAGACAACAGCAATCCTATTAAAAATACGTTGCTGACTGTGTTCTAAAAATGAAGCTATTGTTCGAACAGAATGGCAGAAGATGGATGTTTTAAACAAAACCACATCATTAAAGAATGAGTACATATGTTTTAAAATTCCATTTACTTCCTGAGAAAATCCATTCCCTGGCATCCTTGCCCCAATAAAACCAATATATTTTAAATGTCACGGCAGCACCTAACCCACCTACTCCATTTTCATTAGACAAAGACATTATTTCTGCCATCTTCTCTAAAGTGTCCCTCTTGAACTAAAACTGAAAATGCACAAAGCACCCCAGTAACTCATGGAGCAAGAGACATGGTAAGGCTGAGGGCTCATCTGGGAAAGAGGGAGGGACAGACAGGAACCTTACTGAAAGGGGACACTAAAAGCAGTCACACTCGTCACCAAACTGCAGGAAGCACAGAGGGGGATCATCCAAGAAGGTCCTGCGGACCCTCCTTGACTTTCAAAGCCTTTCTGATGGCTCCTTGTGAGTCTCCCCAACACACCGACAGAAACCCCTACCAAGTACGCACAGCGGCAGGGAGGAAGGCTACCTGTCTCTCAAGAATGACCATATTCAACTGCCTACCAAAAACAGTTTCTGCAGACTGTACTCTAAGGCTGGGCTCCCCTAAATCTCTTAGGGAAGACAATGACTTCTGGTCTCGCTACGCCTGGCTTAGAGTCCAGTGCTCAATCCCTTCAGACTCAGAGGGTCCAGAGCAGTGCATGAGGACTCAGCATGCAGACACAAAAAGCTCATGAGAAAGCCACGTGCGTGACGCTCCCGACGCCTCCACGGACAAGGGCTGTGCGAGTGGTGGGCTGTGACTGGAGGCGAAGCAGGGCTTTGCTTGTTCTGCTTCTTAAGACAGCATGCCAGAGAATCTAGACACACCCAAGGAGCAGGGAATCTTTGGGGTGTGACAGCACTGTCTTAGCTCCATGTAAAACAAATTCACCCCTTCGTCAGAAATCGAAGACCTGACCAGAGGTGCACAGATGCCTGAAAGGCCTGAACAAAGCGTACGAAGCAGCTGAGTGATCACTTGCATTCCTTTCATTTTAAACTGGAGGAAAATGCAAGGGCAAGCTTCCGCCCAACACCTACCTACAGGAGTGTCATTTGACTCCACAGCTGATGAAAGAAAAGCTAATTCACAAGAGGGAAAAACAAATGCAGTAAATAAGACAGAGTTCTGTTAAGTAGAAGAACTTTAAGATGAAAAACAAGTCATGATGTCTACGTCTGATAAACCCAGGCAAGCTTTAGACCTGCCCTCATCTGTATGGTTGTCTCTAGGTTTGCTGAAAAGCCAGTTTCTGCGTTAAGACTTTATCAGGGATGGTGCAAATGGAAATTTGTATACACACACAAACATACACACCAAAACACTCAGCCATTAATAAAGTCAAATTATGGGATAACATTTGGATCAACACTTTTCTTCTAACAAATGATACAGCTCACTTTGCGAGAGAGTGAACCATGTAGAGACAGATTACCTTGGTATCTCTGAATCCTGCCTTTTCCAAACGGCATCGGCAAGTTCAAAGGAATATAGTGTTCATGGTTGCACACAACACGGAGAAACTCAAACTTGTACTCAAAGAGAGTCTGCAGGAAGAAATGCTTAGACATGAAAACCTCGCTGGAATCTGTATACTGGATTCTAATAAACCCATTAGAAGCAAAGCACACAAGCATTTAGTGCCAGCTCTGCGGCCCATGGGGACCAGATGCTTGTTTCACTACAGCTGTTAGCATGGTTGCAGGGATTTGTGTGAAAACCAAGAACACACTTCATTATATTATGCCTTCAGCACACTTTAAGGCATTTATAATTTATGCTCCTCATGTATAAAAAAGGATTTCAAGTAGCTTACTATTACACAGATTCAATACAATTCTTTAAAAAATCAGTAAGCTAGAAGGTAACAAAGCTAATTCTGTCAGAAAGGCCACATGGTTAAGTCTTTGGTCTTAGTAGATGATGTGCAATCCCCACCACACAGGCTTTGGGTTGTTAGATCATCCTAGGTGCTGAAGAACAAACACCATCAGGAGAGCCTGTTTCTTGTTCAGGGCTACTTGACCCCTAATACATTTATGCATACAAATAAGTGCCTGCGTATCCAAGAGGGGAATGAAATGAGCCTCTAGGGGAACAAAAGAAAATTCTGATGAGAACGGAGAGGAACAGGCGGGGTCCCGAATGTGAATGGGCCAGCCAGACTCAAGGAACAGTGCCCAAGGGCCATGCTACCTTCGGGTCTCCAGGAGCAAAGCAGCTGATGTAGTTGTTGATCTGCTTGAAGACGAAGCCCCTGTCCATGAAGGTGAAGCATCTCTGTGGGTCAACAAGCCAAGAGCCATTAGCTGAGACCCACAAGAGCCATTAGCTGAGACCCACAACTTATGACTTGCAGAACTCTGGCTTCTGGATTCTCAAATCATTCGCTGTTCCTAAGTTTATGCTTTGATATAAACATACACCCTCTACTTGTCAGAGGGTTTCCATTGTCACTCTTCTGCGTAGCTACTCAGAAAGCCCTCCACCCTGGTGCCCTCTCCCTCTGGAGGTGCCCACCTTGATGAACACAGCGAGGCTATGATTGGCATTCTTAGACGCCTCCGGGTTATCTCGAAACTTCTGTGTGATGTGTGGCATCAGCATGTTGACCACGGTTTCTACCGCGTGATGGTAGGAGGCTGGAAATCTCTGGTTTCGTAATAACTGGAAGAGATTCAGAACAAAGGATGCTTTAAGAGGTAACACTTAGGGGTGGAGTTACCTCAACTCCAAGGCCATTAAAAAAACAAAAGAGAGTTCTAATCTAATTTTGTGTGGAACTGGACAAAATGCATCTGGAAAGTCTGCTGAAGACACTATTTTATCAACACTTTTGGGAACGGGAATCTCACCAGGAAGAAGTTTAACCCAATTAAAAAAAATCAAACCATAGTATAGTATTTGAATCTGTATTATAAAAGTGCTCAAATTTGTCAAATATTTGGAACTGCTTTGACACGACAAAGAGAACCCTGATAATTCATATAAAGTAAGGATAGAAATTCTGATCTAAGAGCTTCGGCAGGAAAAGGGGCAGGAGCCTGTATTTCCTCTCAGCATTTGGAGGCTATGGTCTCACATTTCCCAGACACCATTATAGTCTTTATTCAAAATTTAAAAAGCAAGTCTGTGTGTATGAGCATGCATTCATCCTACAGTCTGAGTGTGTGCAGGTCAGAGAACAGATCTTAGGAGTTTCTCCTTACTCCTACCATCTGGGTTCCAGGGACTGAACTCAGCTCATCAGGCTTGGTGGTAAACGTCTTTGCCCTCTCAGATGTCTTGCTGGCCCTTCTCAGAGAAAGCACGGGCTAGGCTTAAGCTCCGAGTATTCAAACCACACACATACACACACACACACATGTGAACATGAGGACACACACACGCACATGCACACACATACCACACACGCACATACATACACACATACACACAAATGCACACACACTGGCGCATGCGCATGGCCAGTTTAAAGGGCTCGGTAGTCTTCTGCTTGCAAGCCACTTCCCATAATAATCTTCCTTCTCATTAACATGAATCAAAAAACAAACAAACAAACAAACTACCAACTACTTAGCAATCAGCTGATTTATCATCACACATCTTCTCTATGGCAGGCACTTGCTTACTTGCCTTTCAGTCCTCATAATGATCCTATGACTTAGTCTCCATGTAATAGGCAGTAAGAACGGGTAGGTAAAAGCAGGCTTAGTCACACAACCCAAATGATTCCTATCCAGATGTCCCAAGTCTTCTGCCAGATGAGACCACGCTGCTTCTTCCCTGACTCCATAAACAGAGCTACTTACAGACGAAGCTCAACAAAGGCCTCCGTTACCTCACCATGGATTTAGTTCCAACAGCCAAGAGAAGGGAGAGCCTCAGCTTACAGAGAAGCCAATGCTTACAGCCCACAGGTCCTAACTAAGTCTTTAACAGCCTCTTCTAAACACATACGAACCCAGTGACCTAGGATCAAGTTATAGGAATATCAACTTAACCAAGTCTCAAAAACTTGCTTTGAAAAGTTAAAAGAGTTTTGTTACCAATGTACAACCAATCACCCTATGTCCTGGGATGGCAACACCAATAGGCGATCAGCTTCCAGGACTCACGCAAAAGCCACCTCACCGTCAGGCAAGACTGCTTATTACCTAAGAGGACCAATCCTGGGAAAATGGAGTCCCAAGATACGCCGCTGGCCTTCGGAGCTGGGCTGACTCAATAGCTACAAACCCAGAAAAAATGGATAAAAGACCTCTGTCGTGGACAGGCAACCCATTAGCCAATATTATCACCATCACACATATGCGCTCTTGGCAGCACATAATAGAACTAGGTATGAAGTATCCCTGCAAGAATAGCAAAACAAGTGTTGAAATTCTCACTGCAAGTATGTAGGTAACGTATGGAGAAAGAGCCACGTTACATAACATTATAGGAAAACAACTGGCCAATCCTAGAATTCAGGAAAATCCTGCTGGGCAAATACCACCGTATTGCTGCTGTTGTCGTTTTTCACATATTGCACTGAAAACAAAGAAAGAGAAGACAGAGAAAACAAAACAAAACAAACCCCCAAAGAACCCTACCTGCAAATCAGAGAAGCACATTAGCTAAATGTGGGACTTAGTCCTTACTGACATTCTGACTCAGTCAAGCCAACTGTAAAATGACATTTTAGGGGCACCTGGGGAAAAAGCTGAATATAGTGAGGTGTTAGATGATGACGGAGACATGCTGCTAGCTTTTATCTCAGAGTCATGTAGTAGTGGTGTCTTTTAAAAAGCCTTCCCCACCAGAGAGGACCCAGCGCGGGTGAGGGTCGGTGTAAGAAGCAAGAACGGCAGAAATGTTGCTACCAGCTCAAGCTGAACTGTGACTAACACAGAAGTCATTAAGCCACCCTCTCCACTCTGTGTTTCTTAAACGAATCTATGCCATGAGTTTTCATGTTTAAAAGTGTGGATGAATGGCGGGCAATTTACATATCAACCCATCAGTAACGCTGTTACCAGTCATACTATAATGGTCACCGGGGGCCTCTGAAGGCTGTGGGAAATCCACGTGGCAGCAGCCAACAGCTACAGCAAGGAATTCTATTTTGACAGTAAAACAAACGAAGGCCTTTTTATGTGGTAAGGCGCACATTTGGAGGCAGTAAACGTAATAAAGACCTCAGTAATTAGATGTTTTTATGGAGTTCACTATAAACTGAACTGAGAGGGAAAATAAAATCTAGGCTAATGGGCTGGTGTGCAGAGTGGGAATATACGAGAAGACCTCTAAGGCGAGAGCCCAAGACACAGACTTCCCAGGCAAGCAGTATCCTACGCCTTAGCCACAGCCTGGCATAAGGTTTTGCTGTGGGAGAATGCTCTTGTACACTGTAAAGATTTGCCACTCGTATTGGTTTAATAAAATGCTGATTGGCCAGTAGCCAAGCAGGAAGTATAGGGAGGGCAACCAGACTAATAGAATCCTGGGAAGAGGAAAGGACAGGCAGTCACCAGCAAGAAGCAGAGGAAGCAAGAATGATTTACTAAGAGAAGGTACCAAGCCATGTGGCTAAACATAGACAAGAATTACGGATTACGTTGTAAGAGGTAGTTAGTAATAAGCCTGAACAATAGGCCAAACAGTTTATAATTAATATACACCTCTGTGTGTTTCTTTGGGACTGAATGGCTGCGGGACCGGGCAGGACAGAAACTTCCAGCTACAAGGCTCCAGGACACCACGTCTGTACTGTCCCCACTGGCCCGGGCACTGCCACCGGTTGCCCTAATGGATGCTGCCTGTAAGGGTTTCTAAGGGGTTCCCTGTCCTGCACCTGTAGCCGCAGGACCAGCCCCTTCTAGTCCATATACTGTGTACTCTGTCCATGCCCTGCTGTAAATGTGGAATCTAGGTGCCACTGTGTGTGGGAACTCCATGAAGACCCAGCCCTGGCCCCAGCCTTGCTGTCACATCCCCATGGACACTGCTGTTAAAACTAGGGTTTTGAAGGGTCAGGTCCCCTGGAACTGGAATTGCAGCTGTGAGCCACCAGGAGGTGGCCGGGAACTGAGCAGGGGCCTCTGTAAGAGCAGTAAGTGCTCTTGGCCAGCGAGCCATCACTCCAGCCAGATTTCACTTAGTCGGTTTTGCTTTGTAGCCCAAGCTAGGCTTGAATTCTGGCTTTCCCAGGACTTGGAATTATGGGCACGAACCACTATACTCTGTTAAGTTCAGACTGTCCAAGTGCCAAGTTCGGCACATTCTGACAGATGAACAGAGTTGTGTAACTACCATGATCAAGGAGTCAGTCCTTGTGTGGATGTGTGCTTTCATTACTTTCCAGTAAACGTTTCTGTCTTTGCGTCTCTTATTCATTCACTACATTATTCATATTGCTGAGTACGACCCTGCGGCCTCTGCGTAAGACTCATTCCCTTCCCCTCTAAGTGTGGTGTCCTTCGAGGTCCAGTTCATCTCTACCCCTACCTTTGCCTCATCACACTTGGTGTTCTCTCTCTCTCTCTCTCTCTCTCTCACACGCACACACACACACCTTCCTATACTCTGTTCTAATTGTCCCAACTGAATATCACCTTTCTCCAATGACCATGGCAGCTTCAGGGTGGAGGACATGCCCTTCAGCCTTTTATGTTTTTCTCCTGCATTCCATGGCTAACAAATAAACAGCTACTCAAAACATGTGTGGGATGGAAGAATGGGTGGTAACAGGTGACACGGACACGGGAGTGTTCAGACCTGCTTCAGGGAAGCCCAAACAATCTATTTATCTTCAGCCATATGTTTAGTGCACTTTTTAAATAAAAATTCTTGCCCTGCATGAAGGCTAAGCAGTAGCACTTAGGACATATACACATCTACCGCTGTGAGCTTTCCACTCCCTTCTTAAGGACACCTGTGGGGTGCCAGGCCTTGGGTTGGCACAGCGTGGGAGGAAGGAAGTGGGAAGCAAGTGTGAGGGAATTACAGTTTCTAAACATAAGTGAGAGAGAGAAGTTCCCAAAAACATCGCCCACGAATGCAGTCAGAGACCTTCCCAGCAGGCCCTGCTGCCATGAGTTTTATACCTTCCTCAAAAACCTGTTGTTGTAAATTCCAAGCACCTGCCTCCTCTGACGGCCGGAGTCGGGCTCAGTCACACGCAATGGCCCCTCTGACGCCCGAGGCTCAGCGTCAGAAGCTACAGGTCCACCTTTTGATTGGTTTTCAGATGCTAGTTCCGATTTTTCAGGGAAGGCTTCAAATGTAGTTGACAGAGTGGGGCCTGGAAGGCGGAGGCAGCTCCACCTTCCACCACGGTCAACATTCAAAGAAAGCAAAATGGTTTACCCACTAATCCTTCTAGGCCACTGTGGGCAGGGTCACCCATCTACCATCAGGAATGTACGCAAATGGACACTGAAGGTGCCCACCACAGCTCTGCATGTTAGATCCCGAAAGTAACAAGCAAAGCTGCATTAGCTCCTGACCCAGCCCACGGTCTGGACACCTACAGGATGAGGGGTATCTGGGTGTGGTGCCAACTTTCAGAAAGAGTCATTAATGAGGAAATCAAAGTCTGAAACAGAAAGATATCAGAAAAAAATCAGGATATTTAGACTAAAAATATAAAAACTCGAGGATCTGAGCCAAGTTTTGGAAGGAAATCACAAATGATAAAGAACTTGTTCTCTGAACTAAGAACTGTGTGTGTGTGTCTGTGATTGTATGTGTATGTATGTGATGTATGATGTGTGTGGTATGTGTCTGTGTGGTGTATGTAGTGTGTGAGATGTGTGGAATATGTGTGATGTGTGTACATGTGTGTAAGATGTGTGATGTGTGTGTCGTGTGTGTGTATGTGTGTGAGATGTGTGTGGTGTGTGTGTATACATGTCTGTGTGGTGTATGTAGTGTATGAGATGTGTGGTATATGTTGTGTGTTGTGTGCGATGTGTATGTGGTGTGTGTGAGGTGTGTGGTGTATGTATGATGTGTGTGTATGTATGTTGTGGTATGTGTGTGTGAGAGAGATGTACATGGTGTGTGTGAAACATGTATATGGCATGCGTGTGTGGTGTGTGTGTGATGTGTGTGTGTGTGTGTGTGGTATGTGTACACACACAGCAACCACAAAAGCTTGTGTCAAGAGGCCTGGATGGAAGGGTAGCCCGTGGGAAGCAGGCTGGCCCGTCTAGCACAAGCCAGGCAGGGCTAAGATGGAAGAAGATGCACATCTTTCACAGTGTCAGGAGGGCTCCCAAGTCCCCCCTCCGTTCCACCATCCTTCCACATCCTACTTTGGAGAGCCAGAGCGCTCGCAGGCACAGCAGCACTGAGTTTTTTTTTTTT
>PVIU01009114.1:0-78379 GCA_004026605.1 Ondatra zibethicus
AAAAAAATCAGTAGCCCTCCTTACTCATATGATAAAAGGGCTGAGAAAGAAATCTGGTACTCTTTTTAATATAATTTTTTATTAATTCTTTGAGAATTTATACAATGTATTTTGATCACAATCATCCCCCAACTCCTCCAGGTCTACCCCACCTCTCTACCAAAAATAAAAATTTTCAAGTACTAGAGGGACTGGAGAGATGGCTCAGAGGTTAAGAGCACAAGCTGGTCTTCTAGAGGACCAGGGTTCAATTCCCAGCACCCACATAGAGGCTCATAACTGTCTGTACCTCCAGTTCAGGGGATCTGACATTCCATTCTGGCTTCTGTGGACACCAGGAATACAGTAATACACAGACATAGATGTTGGCAAAACACTTATACAAACAAAATTAAGTAAAAATTATTTCTAATTTAAAGTAATGGAAAAACTTTTAAGACAGAGTCTCACTGAGTAGATGTGGCTGGCCTGGAATTCAGAGATCTACCTGCTTCTGTTTCTGAGTGCCAACTGCGACAATACAGCAAACTTATAAAATGGGTGGGTGATATTTTAATCATTTTTATTTTATTTTATTTTGAAGCAGAGTCTTTCTATAGCTCTGCTAGGTTTCGACTGGGGACTACATCCCAGCCTGAAGATGCCTCTTCCTCTCTTTACTCTCAAAGCTGCTAGAGCAGAACCAGCAGGTGTCTCCTGCCAAGGCCTGTGGCTTTCTAATGCACACTTTCCCAAAGGAAGTTCACCAAGCTCCCAAAGCCATGCGGGGCTACAGGTGGCTCTCCCATGTGATGGGCATGCTAAATGAAGAGCCAAACCTCTCTCCCTTCCCCAACACCCAGGAATCTGAGAAACTTGACTGCAAACTTATACCCATACCCCACCATGGACCTCCTACCTCTCTCTGAAATCTGCAGGAGGGGGCCCCACATTGCCTCAGGAGCCTGAGTCATCTTCGGATATCTGGCTGTGGCATTAATAATTGTCCTAATAAGTCTCTTACCAGAAAGGACATGCCACCTCAGTGTTCCTCTTGAAACCCAAAATCTCTGAGAACTTACTATGTAATCCAGACTAACCCCAAACTCATGGCAATCCTCCTGCCTCTACCTTCCCAGGACTGGAATTACAGGTGCACATCTCCATAGCTGTTTTACGCAGTGTTTGGATTGAACCCATGCCTTTATGCAGGCTAAGCTAGCACTCTACCCACTGAGCCACATTGCTAGCTCCTTAGATAGGCTTTATGATAATGAGTGCTCTGTCTGCATGTATGTATGTGCATTACATGTATGCCTGGTGCCAGTGAGGGTCAGAAGATGGCATCAGATGCCCTGGAAATGGAACTCATTTAAGCCGTACCTGTGGCAACGCGTGCCTGTAAACCTCAGCACTTGGGAAGCAGAGGCAGGGGGATCAAAAGTTCAAGGTCATCCTAGGCTTCATCTAAGTTTGAGGCAGCCTGAGCTACACAAGACCCTGTCCCCACAGCAGCAATAAAAAGGACCTGCCAGTATTTGAGTTGTTTGTGCTTGGAGACCCTTCAGCCCGCTGCACAGTTGTTTTCTAGCCACGTCTGTGTGTGAGCAGGTGCCACTCCCTGAGCGGTTATGGAGAGGAATGGTCCAGCCCTGCAGCCTGCCTGGCTCACTGATACAGTTTCGTTGTCTTAAGAAACCTATAAAACCCAGAACAAGCTTCTAACTGTGAGATGTGCACGTCTCTCACCTCCTGCCCTGGAGCCAGTTAGTTCCTGACAGATTCTCTTGGAGCCCCAGTCCAAAAACGCAGCTTTCTTGAGCATTCTCTATCACTATGCTTGAAGCTACCCTGGTGCTCCTGGGGTCCCCGGGCTTCCCTTTTCAGTTCTTAGTCTCATGAATAAAAGAATTTTAAAAACTCAGCAGACAATGACGGTTTTATTAGCATTTGAAAGAAAACAACAGGGTGGCTCAAAGGTCTCAAACAAATTTCCAGGGGGACACTGAGGCAGATTGTTGGGGGTGAGACGTTTATTAGGAGAGTTTTCGAAGACATGGACAGACAGACATAGAGTGGGGCCTGCTAGGAGTTGAGGCCCCAGAACCACTGACTGTAGTATGGTGGGACCTCTGAGGAGGATCAGGCACAGAAAACTGGAGCAGGGGTCTCAGAGGAAGAGGAGACGCTTCAATGTCAGGGTCTGCAGCCAGGCTCTAAGTGGAAGAGAAGGGAAGGAAGGGGTGTGTGTCATCAATCTACTTGTAGCCACATGTCACCCTTTGATGTGCCAGAGTCTACAGACTCACACAGTGAGAAATCCAGGCACCTCAAAATCTGTCAGGTAGCGATCTACAGGCATTGCTCTCAGTAGGGTCGCTGCCAGGGTAAGGCTGGTAGAGGGAGGGGCCACCACAGCTCTCAGGGCCCAGAGGAATCTGGTTTGGATTCTAACACAGACAAGCTGTAAATCTCTATAGAAGATATCAGAGAGGGGAGTTGGCAAAGCAAACAGATGGCCGTGCCTTTTAGAGTTAGGCAGGGAGAGCAAAGCAAACCCAGAGTGGCAGGGAAGTCATGCCCAGGCTTTTGGCCTCTGTGCTAACAGAGACAGAAAAGGGGAAAAAGGGCTTAACGTCAAGCCACAGTGTTAATCCCACTGGGTGAGAATAAGACCACTTTCACAATTTTTTAGCCAATTTGAAAGGAGCTTTATTGAATACTGGCCAGGATGATTCCCAGGATGCAGAGAATACGGCACCAAATTACATTAGTCGGAAGTTTATAAAAGGCAAAGCCCACAAGGCTATGTAGTTCCCTCCCGTCTTCATCCAATGGGGGCAAGCATACATCCTGACATATTTTCTGCCTACATACCTCCCTCCCACCAACGTGTGATCACGCATTCCTGTGCGGTGGGAACAATCAAGCTTGTTTACAGAGGCAAACCCACGTGAGTCTGTGAAGATAGTCCCCAGCATTCTGTCCTTGGGCCAGTGGGGCCTGCAGGGCAGAGGCATTTTGTTTCATAGATCTCTTAAGCACAGTAATTCAGCTTTGAGTTCAGAGAGCAGTGAGTCCAGGCTCCAACGTCCTGGAGCAAAGGCTTCACTAGGAGATGCATGCCTAGAAATAAAAATAAAAGCCATTTATCTTTTAAAAGTGCAAAGGGTCCTGCCAGCTTGTGTTCCTGCTGAGGTCATTTCAGCTTTAACTAGAATTTGATCCCCTAAGGGTGAATCCCAGGGAAAATTATCCAACTCGATTCTAGGAAACAGAGGTCAAGATGTCCTAACTAAGTTATCTTAGCTTTGGTTAAACTTCCTTCTTGTGCAAACCTCCAGCTAACCATTTCTCTTAGCTTCGGTCAAACTGCTTGCTTAGGCGAAGGCCCCTGCCCAAGAAGCTGCCGAGTAAGATGCCAGGACGTGGTTTCTGCATTACAAAACCCTGTGCTCAAGACCTGATACCTGAGTGTAGTCCCATCCAGCTGGAATAGACTCTCAGCTGGCTGTGAACTGTGTCTGGGTGAACATCTCTGGTGCACTCCCCATGACAACATTAACACTGTCCTTACTATTGTCCTCACCTCCCACCTTGTTCTGTTAAGACATACTCTCACATAGCTCAGGTTAGCCTCCAACTCCTTTAATTCATGGTCCTCCTGGCTCAGAGGGGGCCACTGGACCTGTTTGTCCTCTTCCCAATGCGGCCATAGTGAATAAGTCTCCTTTCTCTGTCTTCCACTCTCAGCTGGACTGTTTTAACTGACTTCCCAGGATCAGGTGGCTGAACTTGGCTCTATAGGCCAGGCTGAATGTGCTGGCTAGCTTTATGTCAACTTGATACAAGTTCAAGTCACCTGGGAAGAGGAACCTCAATTGAGGAAAAAATGCCTCCACCAAACTGGCCTATGGGCAAGTCTGTGGTGTGTTTTCTTGATTAATGATTGATGTGACAGGGCCCAGCCCACTGGGGGTGATGGCACCCAGGGCAGGTGGTCCTGGCTGGTGTAACAGGCTGAGCAAGCCTGTAAGCAGCATTCCTCCAGGGCCTCTGCTTCCGTTTTTGCTTTGAGTTCCTGCCCTGACTTCTTCAATGATAGACTGTGCTGTGGAATTGTAAGTGGAATGAACCCTGTCCTCGCCAGCTTACTTGGTCAGTGTTTTATCACAGCAATAGAAACCCTGACTAAAACACTGGATATTACCATCAGATAATCCCACTCAAGCCGCCCACTTCGTCCGAGTGCCGGGATTATAGACACACACCACCATGCCCGGCTCCAACCCTGTTTATATGTGTATACAGCGTAGGTCTTAAATGTGGCTTTAAAGAATCTAATAGCTACATTTAAAAATTACATTACATGGCTACAGAGATGGCTCAGTGGTTAAAAGGCACAGTGGATGGCTCACAACTGCATGTAACTCTAGCTCCAAGGGACCAGACCCCCTTCTGGCCTCTTAGGACACCCACCCACAAGTATTTACAGGTAACCATGGGAGCATGCACACACAAATTATAAAATGAATGTTTTTATTGTGCTATAAAATTTACATTAAATTAACTAAGTAAGCAATTGTCCATTAATTTCTGGTGCCCTTTTGATGAGTGCTTATCTCTTCCTTAATCTGATCCCTTCCAAGGGCAAGAGACAGAGCTGATATCTCTGTTGTTAAGGGCCCAGACTTTCTCTAGCTCTTTGGTTCCATCTTTATTTTTAGATAGTGTTCAACCTTATGGTTGCTGAGGTTCACTCAACATGTCTGCTCGATATCACACCCACGTCTGAGGTGGTGCAGAAGAGAAGGGAAGGAGACTCCACAAGTCCTCCATAGCCTTGAAGTAGCTGCTGTGGAAATTCCACACAGTGAACCTGCTGGTTAATCAGAACGCCAGTGATCCTGGAGAGGTTGAACTGATGGAGGTCTAGAGCCGATTACAGCTTGCCTTGGGCCCTCTAAATAGCCACTCCTTGCCCACCAGATAAAACTTTTCAGGATGTGTTAACTGAGCAAAACCCTGCTCTCCACCAACGAAAAGGCAGAGCGGCATCTGATGTCTTTTGAGGCCTGTAGTGAGATTTTGAGTTTTCCCGCCTGTTGGAAATCAGACGCTCTCCCGGCCTGCCCTCAGGGACTCAGCAGCTACATCATCCCAGTCGCCCATCCTTGAAACCCCCTTGTCCCAGGTCTTTCTGTCTTCCATTCTCTGTGTTGTCTCTCTCATGTTCCCACTCTGAGACTTCCACTTCCCCCACCCCAATAAACCTCCTACCCGAGATCTGATCTCTCTGTAGATCATGGGTACGCCATGGCCCCAGCCGGCCAAGGCACCTTCTGCTGCTGAGCCTAAGAGCATCTTCACTGTAAGCTGCCTTCCTGGTAGCTCCACCAATGGGTTTGCAGCATCTTGATTTATGGCTGGCTTTGTTCTGTTACTATAAAAACTTCATGAAACAGCTTCCATGTTAACATGGAGTCTGGAATAATAAATCTATGTTCTAGGGTTGTGATCACTCATTTGGCTTCAGGATAAATGTTTTTGTAGCTTTGCTGTAGCTGAACTCAGCTACAAGGAAGGAACTGCAGCAACTGCAGCATAGCCGCTTGGGAGAACCACGCCCGGCTGGGGACGGAAGGCGCCCAGCATGTAGGCCCATTTCGGTACCTCGATGCCTTCACCAACCTGCAAGCTCCTCTGGTGGCCACATCTTAAGTAAAAGTGGACTGGAGAGATGACTCGGGGATTATAACCCTTTCTGCTCTTGTAGAGGACCCGAGCTCAGCTCCCAGCACATTGGACAGCTCATATCTGCAGTAACTCCAGCTCCCCAGGAAGCCAGCCCTGTGAGCACCTGCAGTCATGTGCACAGACACTCACATACACACAACTACAAAACACTGCTAAAAAAGAAAGAAGTAAAAAGAGACAGGAAATTAGCTTTAGTGATGTAATATGTTTGGTATAATGCACACCGAGCATGACTATGTTAAGTGTGTTTAACTCTCTATTATTGTAAGAAACACCTGAGAAAGTCAGCACCTACAGTGAAGTGGCTGTTAGAGGTGGTACCCACCTGTCACCTCAGCACACCTCAGGGGTCCGAGACAGGGCACTCTCCTGCGTTTAATTCTGGACCACAAACTGAGTTCCAGGCCAGCCTATGCTATAGAATGAAACTGTCTCAAAAGAAAAAACAAGAGGCTGGAGAGATGGCTCAGCGGTTAAGAGCACTGGCTGATCTTCCATAGGACCAGGGTTCAATTCCCAGCAACCACATGGTGGCTCACTACTGCCTTTAACTCATGCCCTCTTCTGACCTCCACAGGCACCAGGCACAAACCTTCTCATATAAACAGGCAAAACACCCATACACATAAAGTAAAATAGAAACAAATGTAAAAGCAACAGCAAAAGAATGCATAATAATAACAATAAAAATAACAATAATAATAATGATGATGGTGACCTGACTCTAAAGCTTTTGCTGGGTTCAGAAAACTCAACCCTATTACATACTCAGAACTTGGCTGAGAAGAAACCATTAGCAAATGGTTGTCCCTGTGTAAATAATAACAATAGCAGCCAACAGTTCATGGCATCTCCAGAGTGCCAGTTTGGCTCTGTATGGGTGGTGTGTATTCCCCAGCGTGTGGCCCTGAGTGACCAGTAGCTACTGCAGGCTGCAAATGCATGGGAGAACAGAAGGCAGAGGAATCAGATGTGAATGAACGGGACACAGTGGTTCTCAGTGGCTGTATCCTACAATGGAGCTCTCTGAAGCACCTCTAGGGACTGGGGGTTGAACCCAGGGCTCCTTACAAGGTGGGCAAGCATTGTACTGAGCTATATGCTCTGCCTTCTCACCCCTCCCACTTTTCCAGAAGCTGAACTGTTCCCTAAGATAAGGCATGCTAAAGAGTTACGTCTGAGACGGAGGAGATGGTACAAGTAGCTAGCCATCTTCCCAGCCTCCCACACGCCACACCCCACAACATCAATGCACTTCACACCCCCACAGCCCCCACCCACTCACCCTACCACCATCCCCAAACACCCCCAACCCCCACTACTTTCTCCACCCCACCCACTACCCACCACCACCACCCATCTCCTTCCCCCATCTCACTCCAACATCCAGCTCAGCTCCCAGCACATTGGACAGCTCATATCTGCAATAACTCCCCCGCACCCTAACCCTCCACCTACTTCCCCATTCACCTATCCCCCCATCCCCATCACCACCCCATTCCCACCATGAACTCTACCTGGCCTCCAGGTGGAGCTAAAGAGCAAGAGGCCAATTCCAGGCAAGGCCTCTCCACCTTGAACACCCTCAGGAGTCCCCAGGGCATCCTGTGAAAGGCTTGCAGCTCTGCTTCAGTGGTCTGCAGGGTGACTTTTAGCCTATATATGTGACATAATCCAGAGTGAGCAGATTCAGCTGCAAGCAGCAGAGGCCCGCCTGTGTAGGCAGCCTGTGAGCTCAGGGACAGTAACGGGAGCCATGGTGTTTGCTTGCTCACTCTGCACTGCTCTGGGGGCCACCGATAGCATGCAGGCCAGCCGCACATTGTACTGAGTAGGAAAGGGAGTAGAAATGGGCCCAGTTAGTGTGCTCCATGCATCCCCTTTAACAGTGGGACAAACCCTAAACAATATGTGGTAGCCAAAAGGGAGAGTGGGGACTCTGTAGGCCACAGTCAGGCCAGTGGGAGAAGAGAAGTAGACTCTGTCTCTCCCTTTAACTAAGCAAATTGTCTCCTTCCTCCTTAATTCCCTGCCTTCCATCCTTTTCTTCAAAGCTGAAGTCACCTTTAAGTTTCTTCTGTCTCTCATTGAAATGAGAATCTCTCTTCCCATCTCTCTCCTTAAATCTCTAGTCTCTACCCCCTTTCCTTCCCTCTCCACCCTTGTCTCTTCCTCCCAGTCACTTTAAATCTCTCCCCCATATTCCTTTCCTCTCTAATCCTCTTTAAATTCTGCCTTCCACCTCACCTCTCCCTAGCCTTACCCCCCCTCACCTGTCTGCTTGTGTAGACAAGCTCAGAGCTTGTTGTGGTTCTCCTAAGTTCCTATGACAGCCATTTGGCAAAGTACCAGAAAATGATCCAAACTAACCCAACCTTTCTGCCCCTCAGTCTCCCCTCAGCCTCCCCTCAGCCTCCCCTCAGCCTCCCCTCAGTCTCCCCTCAGTCTCCCCTCAGCCTCCCCTCAGTCTCCCCTCAGCCTCCCCTCAGCCTCCCCTCAGCCTCCCCTCAGTCTCCCTGCCTCTCAGACTCCTGGCACTGGTTCAGGGACTGCTGCTGTCATCGCCACGATTATTACTGATAGAATGTACCCCACCACAGCCCCTGCAGTCAGCAATGAGATGCTCATCTGAATGTGGAATGAGAGGGAGAACCCTCCCACCAGTGAAATTGGAGCCACTTCCTGTCCCTCTGCCCTGAGCCCTGGTGCCCAGCAGGAGGAGCCAGGTTTCCCAGGTGCAGAGGCACAGAAGTCTCACCTCAGAGTCCTGCACATTTGGAAGAAGCAAGCAGCCAGTCAGGGATCAGCCACACTGCTTTAACAAGTCAGGGAGGCGGAGTGGCGGCAGGGTGAAAGGGACCCCAGCACACTCTTCCCATAGGCAGGCTGCAGGTGTGGCTTCTGGGGAACACCTGCCTCGCATGGGGAGGCCCAGGGTCTGAAGCTAACAGCATCAAAAACAAGTAAATAAACAAACGGGGAAGGGGGTGTATCCTGGCTCATGCCTGTAACCCCAGCATGTTATCTGGAGTAGGAGTTCAAAGTAAATAAACAAACAGGGAAGGGGGTGTATCCTGGCTCATGCCTGTAACCCCAGCATGTTATCTGGAGTAGGAGTTCAAAGTAAATAAACAAACAGGGAAGGGGGTGTATCCTGGCTCATGCCTGTAACCCCAGCATGTTATCTGGGGTAGGAGTTCAAAGTAAATAAACAAACGGGGAAGGGGGGTGTATCCTGGCTCATGCCTGTAATCCCAGCATGTTAGCTGGGGTAGGAGTTCAAAGTAAATAAACAAACGGGGAAGGGGGTGTATCCTGGCTCATGCCTGTAATCCCAGCATGTTAGCTGGGGTAGGAGTTCAAAGCCAGCCAGAGTGAGAACCCATCCCAAAACCCAAGAGAGGCAAGGGAGCAAGGAAGGAAGAGAAAATCACCATTGATGAATTCTAGGCAGGGCTCTACCACTAAGTCACCCCCTCAACCCCTCACTGGGGGATTCTAGGCAGCAGCTCTACCACTGAAGCACTTCCACAGCCCTCTTCTTACTTGTTATTTTGATACAGGATCTTGTGTTGCCCAGACTGGTGTTAAAGTTGTAATTCTTCTTCCTCAACCTCCCAAGTAGCTAGGATGCAAACCTACACCACAAGGTTGAGCATTTAACTTTCGTATTTTAAAAATGGCTGAGGTGGGACAGGTGGGAGGGTGACATCAGGATGGATGTTTATCACTCAATAACTGTGTGACAGACATATTATTTTCTCCCATTTGAAAATATTTCCTAAGCAACAAATCAAATAAATTTTATTAGAGATGAGGATGTACCTCAGTTGGTAGAGTGCTTGTATAGCGTGCACAGAACCCTGGGTTCCATCCTGCATAATCCTAGCACAGTGGTATGTTCCTATAGTACCAGCCCTTAGGAAACACAAGTCTGAGGATCAGGGGTTCAAGATCATCCAAAAATATTTACACACACACACACTCCAAAATACTTGGGCTCAAACCTGTGTGAATTTAGACAATGACTCTACTCTCCCTTGGCCTCAGTTTCCCCTGTTATAGACTGAAATCACAGTGGTTTTCCCTGGAGGATTTGAAAATATGACAATTAACCTGGAGAAGGTGTTGGAAAACCCCACCTAAGATGGCTGTCAGTAACTCAGTGACAACGGTCACATCACCAGCCACCAAATGCAACATGTCTCCGCTGTCACCAGGAGTCACGTGTTCTCCCTATGCACATGGGCCTTAGAAAGCTGGTGTCAGTGTCTCCATGGCCTGTCCTCTTTCCCTTCTACCTTTGATTAGAGGCCGCCTCTGCATACCCCTCTCCCCCAATACATCTCCCTAGCAAAATCTATTGCATGGCGTGACTTTGTGGCATTCCTTGACCCCAATTTGCCAAGGTATACTTCCTGCTGCTGTGAAGCCTTAACACTGGTGCCACATGAATTAGGAGGATGTCCTGGAGCCTATGTGCTCCCCAACTTGGGAGTCTATGCCACACAGGGACCCTATCCCTTATCTCCAGTCCACCAACAATGGACTCCCCTTCCAGCTCACTGATCAGCAATTGATAAGTTTTTCCTTTGGTTGGCATATATGCTTCCCTGAATCCAAGGAAGTGACCATTGAGCTTCCGGGACCCTCTGGTATTCTTGGAGGTGGAGGTCCCCCAGCCAGCCTTTAAGGCTCTGTTGACCTCTTCACTGACTTTACCTCTCACACTTGGGAGGGACTGTTTTTGAGCTCGGCTTTCATCTTTTGGCTTCATTCGAAGTCCTGGTACCAGGTGCCGTGTCTCCTCAGGCTTTTTAGCTCTGACCCCTGACCAGTGAGGTGACAACCCACTGTAGGGCTTGTGTCTTCCTAGTTCATCCCCCTGGGTCCTGGGGACACCTTGACCTCAGACCGTGGACCCCACCACCACCTCTTCCTCACCATAGGAACAGCACTGTCATCCATAACTCCTGGCTCCCCTTTGGGATGCCTCTTGGAGAACTTCCAATCCCTCCACCTAGCACCTGACTTAAGGGCCGCTAAACTTATCCACCCCTTAAATAATCATCCAAAATGGCCACCCACTGACACCCGAGATTCTGACAATTATTAGGAACCTCTACAATTACTGCCAGTGCTCAGGGAAACAGAGAGCATCCCTATGTCAAGGCTTCTCTTATCTTTGCTCCAAGCCTTCTCTGTCTTTCTGTTCCCCCACTCAGCTCCTTCTAGCTATGAAGTCTGAACAAGAGGAAAACCTCCACTATTCTTGATCCTATTAACACCTCCCAAGCTTCAAACCCACAAAGCCATTGCCTTGGAAAGAAAACACCTAATCCAGGCCTGGTGTAGGAGGTCCTCCTGTATTTCTGTTGCTTTCATTGGTTAAATAAAGAGACTTCCTTGGCCTTTTGATAGGGCAGCCCTTAGGTAGGCGGAATAGACATAACAGAATGCTGGGAGGAAGGGAAGTGTGGCAGATGCCATGCTTCTCCCGGCCCAAGATGGACACTGGTTAGACTCATGCCAGTAAGCCACAGTCAAGTGGCGATACACATTAATGGAAATGGGTTAATCAAGATGTGAGAGTTAGCCAATAAGAGGCTAGAACTAATGGGCCAGGAAGTAATTAAATGAATACAGTTTCAGTGTAATTATTTCGGGCACCGGGAGCCGGGCGGGACAGAACAAGGGGCCCTGCGCCAGGAACCAGGCGCCAGGAACGCAGCCCTCACGCCTCTTACTACACAAGCCCTCATAATCCCCTCTACCAAAGGGAAGATTTGATCATTCCTAGAAATAGCTGGCTTCTTACACTCCTGGACCCCCTCCTTTTCCCTTCTTGCCCACCCCAAAGATGAAGCAGCCCTTGGCCCCTCATGTGAACCTTCCTCACTCCCATCACCAAGTTCCTCTCACTCCCACCAACATGTCCTCCTCCAGGCCCCAGTACTACACCTCCTAGACCCAACCCGCCCCTTCTCCCTCTCTGTAATAGAAAAAGAGGGATATGTCCTTGGGATCCTAAGCCACCAACTGGGGCCTTCCTTTGTACCTTACCACCCAGGGATGGGCACCCTGCATATATGCTTTAGCAGCTGCAAATCTCCTCATTCTTGAATTTAAAAAAAAAAAGCTACCTTTTGGGTCACCTACCATTGTCTTCTCCTCCCAAAACCTGTCCCACTTCTTAACACATAAAGGCTTACAAACTCTGCCTCCTTCCTGGGTTCCCTCTCCAGGTGGCACTAGTAGAAGGCTTCACACTTGTTTTCCAATCATGCCACCCCTCAACATCTTCGACAACCAAACACCAACTATTCCACATCTCATTCTTGCATTGAAACCCTAGAGGAGCTACTCCCTATCCCTCACACATACAGTAGGGCACATTATGCTGGATCATCTATACCTGGTACACAGATGGCAGCTCCTTTGAGAGGGCCTGAAAAGCAAGCTATGCCATTATGTCAGATACTGGGGTGTTCGAGGCACAGTCATTGAGGTTTGATAGACACAGGTACGGATGTGAGTATCACTACTCCAGAATCTTGGCATCCAAATTGGCCTTTTCAAGAGGCAGATGTTTAACTAATAGGAATTGGAACCCTATCTCAAGTGAAATGAAGCACAAGATGGGTTGAATGCATATGGCCAGAAGAACAAAGAGGGAGGCTGAGGCCATATGTGGCTAATATTGCAGTGAATTTATGGGGTTGTGACTTGCTGCAGCAATGGAATACCCAGATTAACATTCCTGCAGTCCCAGAAACTCATAATTATGGGAAGGATATTATAAGGTACTATACACAAAGGTCACCAATCATTCAGGATGTATAAGAATATAAAGCAACTAGCAAACCTTTAGAGGTACCAACAACCCTACCTTTAAAATGGTTAACTGAGAAACCAATATGGGTTAAAGAGTGGCCATTAACACAAGACAAACCGCAGGCTTTAGAACAGCTGGTACAGGAGCAACTAGATGCTCACCATATTGAAGAATGAACCAGCCCTTGGAATTCTCCTGTATTTGTTGTTAAAAAGAAATCTGGTAAATGGAGAATGGTGACAGATCTAAGAGCTGTCAACAAGGTAATTCAACCTATGGGCCCTCTACAATCTGGAATTCCTCTGCCTTCTCTACTCTGCCTCTTATAGTTATTGACTGAATGATCGTTTCTTCACTATACCTTTACAAGAAAAGGACAGAGAAAAATTTGCCTTCACAGTGCCTACTTATAATAATTCTCAACCTACTAGGAGATATCCGTGGACTATCCTTCCACAGAGAATGTGCAATAGCCTCACCCTATGCCAATACTGTGTAAGTCAGCCATTGGACATAATACATAGAAAATTTCCTAAATCTTAATTTACCATTACATAGATGACATTTTGCTATCCGATTCAAACACAGATACTTTAGAAAGAAAATTTATTTATTTATTATGTATACAGCTCTCTGCCTGCATGTATCGCTGCAGGCCAGAAGAGGGCACCAAACCTCATTGCAGATGGTTGTGAGCCACCATGTGGTTGCTGGGAATTGAACTCAGGACTTTTGGAAGAGCAGGCAAAGCTCTTAACCACTGAGCCATCTCTCCAGCCCTAGAAAGAATTTTTAAAGAAGAAAGCTTTGCCAAAATGGGGATTATAAATTGCTCCTGAAAAACAGAGAGGAAATTCTGTCAATTACCTAGATTATAAAATAGGTTTACAGAAAATTAGAACACAAAAGGCATAAATCAGGAGAGACTGGTTGCAGACTCTTAATTACTTCAAAGATTATTAGTAGACATTTCCAGTCTACAACCAGCTATTGGGATAACACCTGATCTAATAGTTCATTTAAACAAAACCTTAGATGGTGACAAAGACTTAAATAGTTCCAGAGAATTAACAGCTGAAGCAGAAAAGGAATTGCTTGTTGTTGAAGAAAAATTACAGGAGGCAAATGTGGATAGAGTGAATCCAAATCTTAATTGCATTTTAGTCATATTGCCTTCCAGAATTTCTCCAACAGGAAGTTTGATGCAAAGGGAAGATATTATCTTAGAATGGATATTTTTACCACATAAACCAAGTAAACAATTAAAAAGTCATGTGTAAAAAAAGTCTCTGAATTAATTATAAAAGGAAAATTTAGACTTTGTCAACTAGCAGGTATAGATCCAGCAGAGATTATAGTGCCTTGTAGTACTGATGAAATTAAAAAATTATGGGAAGACAATGAACCTTGACAAAGAGCTTGTGCTAACTTTTAGGAGAGACTAATAGCAATTATCCCAAAAGTGATAGAATTAACCTTATAAAGTGAATTACTTGGATCCTTCCCCTCATTGTACAGGACACACCAATAACTAGAGCCCGTACATTCTGTACTGATGCAAATAAATCAGGGAAGGCAGGTTACAAATCAGAAGATTTAAGTAAGGTGGAACAAAGCCCTTATAATTCTGTTCAAAAGGCAGAGTTATATGCTATTCTCATGGAACTAAGGGATATTAAAGAACCTTTAATATAGTTACTGATTCGCGATATGCAGAAAGAGTTGTCTTGCATATTGAAACTGCTGAATTTATACCAGATGATACAGAATTGACTTCATCATTCATACAGGTTCAAGATACAATCAGGAATAGGCCCTGTCCCATATACATAACATACATCCAACTCCATATGGGTCTGCCAGGTCCTCTAGCACAACGTAATGCAGAAATTGATCAATTATTGATTGGAAATGTGTTGAAGGCCCCAGAATTTCATAAGAAACATTATGTCAATAGCAAAAGTTTAAAGAAAGTTTTCCATTACATGGCAACAAGCTAAGGAGATTATGAAGAGATGTCCTACTTGCTCTTTCTATAACCAAACACCACTACCTGCAGGGAGTAACCCAAAAGGGAACACACAGGAATAAAATCTGGCAGATGGATGTGTACCACTTTGCAGAATTTGGAAAGTTAAAATATGTACACTACACCATTGACACTTATTCAGGTTGTCAGTGGGCAACTGAGTTGAGCTCAGAAAAGGCTGATTCAGTAATCATACATGTATTAGAAGTTATGGCTATCATGGGTATACCTGCACAAATAAAGACAGATAATTATCCAACATATGTCTCTAAGAAAATAAAACAGTTTTTTGCTTATTATAAAACATATTACAGGTATACCACACAATCCTACAAGTCAGGCAGTTATAGAACTATAAAGTTTCTCAAACTATAAAGGATATCTTAAACAAACAGAAAGGGATGTAAAATACCCCCAGAAATAGATTACATAATACTTTGTTGATAGTATTACATAATACCTTGAACAGCAGCAGAGAGACATTGGATAATAGAAAAGTCTGCTGAACTAAATCAGGCACTGTGTTTCAAGGATGTGTTGACCTCACAATGGAAGCCAGGAGATGTGCTTTGTTGGGGAAAGGGTTTTGCTTTTGTTTCAACAGAAGAAGGAAAGTTATGGATACCATCAAAATTAATAAAGATTAGGTTTGAAAAAGAGAAATCTCTTGAGAAAGAGAAATAACGGCTCATCCACAGAGGTGACAACCATACAGGTGGTAAGGAAATCATATAGGGTTGGGGCAGGGTTCTGCTCTTGTCTTTACAGGAAAATACATATCTTCAAACATTCAAAAGACCATGGATGTTCAGATGCTGACAGAAGGAAAAATAAATATCTAATAAAGATTATCAAGAAAAAGGAATATGACTTATAAGGACAGGTGATCAAAACATATACATTTAAATGCATATATATTCATAAATATATAGAGTTGGCTTTGGAGTTGAACAATGGCTCTGTCCTTCTCTAAATCCGAGCATCTTGTTAAAATAAAAATTCAGAGTTTCTCTCTCATGTCAGGAGCCATGGTATGAAACAGAAAGAAAAAGGGAATTTAGAAAAACTTTTACTTTTCTTCATACATATTTTTGTCTCTATCGTACCTTTCATTGAATATATTTCTGTATAAATAATGCTTAAGTTTCCCACAATGAACAATGAATTTTCCTGCAGTAATCTTTGAAGTTTCCAGGAATCAGATGGGGCCCCACAACAACAACTCTACCTGGTTGATATGACATCATGATGCTGATAGCGCTACTATAAGACTTGTTTTGGGTACCAGCTGCTCAAGATGGCTCCAACATGATTAGCTGAAATGGTGCATTTTATCACAACGTTCTGGCCAGAATCCAAATAGGAACCTCAGAAAAACTCTACCAAATACTCAAAGACTATTTTCAATTATACCAGACAGTAATCTTGGAACTTAACCATCATTTTACTTTCACAGGATCCCATAGAAAGAACATTGCCCCCATGACAGCTGGAAGTAATTCTAGAAGACAACATCCCCTTTCCCAACAAAGTTTGTATGGTTAGGGACATCATTTAGGGGTTGATTATAATTGGTATAGGCTTGGGGGTTGGGGGAAATTATGTAAGCTCAGGGATCTCTTTGAAAAAAAGGAAATTGAATGGGATAATAGATTAGTGTGAGCTTACTCACACTAATAATAATATTGAGTAATGTAGTGAATACTTGTGAGCTATTATTTATAGGCAATTTACATTGGTTTAGATTCTTGTATATTGATACAAACTTAAATTATATTGAATATGTTAATATTTTCATCTATAATATTTGTATACCTAGGCAATGTTATTTTGTCATATTGTATGCATGCATGCTTACGACACCTTGTATATTGATACAATTTTAGGACATAGTTATTATATTGCAATATACATTTCTACCTATGATCAAGATACTTATACATTGTTTACATTTTGAGGTCATTGTCCTCATTTGTTGCATAGTTGTTTAAAGATTGCTTAATATTCTAATATGAAGGTCTTAGTTTTTAAGTTATATAGGTATTAAGAATTATAGGCCAATAGTCATCCATGTGTGTCATACTTATAGTTAAACTAGTCAGGTTCTTTAGATACATAGAGATTGCATAATGGATTAATTAAAAATGCTGCAGGTTCCCAAGTGGCTGCAGTGGCAGAAACACTGCAGGTCCCCGAGCAGGGGCAGGCAGCAGGCATGAGTCCTGAGAGCAGCCAATCCCAGGTAGGGATGGTGCATGAGACCACAAGGAGAGACAGACAGATGGGCAAGCCACGAGACCACACTGCAGGTCTCTAAAGGTGGCTGGTCCCGGGCAGGGAGCCACGTGGCAGGCGAGAGACAGAGACATGGAGAGGCACGTCATGAAGAGTGAGGCTGCATATTTATTTAGTGGGTTATGGAGAGGAAAGGGAGAAGGGGAGAAGAGCAGAAAGGCAGAGGCAGAGAGAGGGGGGGAAGGGGAGAAGTGGGGAGAGGCAGAAGCTGACTTTTCGAGAGGGAGATGGAAAAGGAAGACACTCAGGCTGCAAGCAGAAAGGAAGATCTGCCTGCCTCAGTGGATGGGGGAGGGAGTGGGCAGGGCTTGTCTGTTAAAGGGACAGGACAGAACATTACAGATTGTATTCTACATGGATAGGTAATATTCAACCACTTCAAAGAGCTGTAGAATATAGCATTTAAATAACTTAGGGTTTTGTTGACGTGAAACATGATTGCTCCTGGCATCACTGATCTATTCTCAAGAGTATGTTGTGGTGTAGGAGGGTCCTTCTGTATTTGGGTTGCTTTCATTGGTTAATAAAGAAACTGCCTTGGCCTTTTGATAGGGCAGGACTTAGATAGACAGGGAAAAGAGAACAGAATGCTGGGAAGGGGAGAGAGTTAGAGAGAGCCGCCTACCATGAAGCTCCCAGGTCAGAGACGCTGAATCTTTCCCGGTAAGCCACGACTAGTGGCGATACACAGATTATTAGAAATGGGTTAAACAAATATGTGAGAGTTAGCCAATAAGAGGCTAAAGCTAATGGGCCAGGCAGTATTTAAATGAATACAGTTTCCGTGTAATTATTTCGGGTACGCACCAGGAGCTGGGAACGCAGCCCGGGTCCCTCATGCTACAATGTTGAGCACCGGAGACACTCCACTTGGAGTTTGTTTTCCTCTTGGCAAAACTGGCCTTTGGGCAAGGAACTGCCCACGCATCAACCACTGACAAAATGCTCGATGTCTAGACAGGACAAGCAGGATATAATAAAAATGACTGTCAAATCTTGCCAAAACAGAGTAAGACGGTTTTGAAAAATGTCCTGCCTCTGAAAATGGTCTGTCAGTTACTCTTGGCCTTAACCAAAGTTGGTTGCTCCAACACTGCAAATAAGACTTTGGGTGATTGCCCACGTAGCCAGCTGTCTCTGTCATTTGTTGCACATTTTGGAAGTTGCTTGATTGCACTTCCTGCTTACTCAAGTAATATTATTTACCTTCTATGGTCTTTGATGGGGTTGAAGACTAGATAGTTGTAGTTACTTTCATCTCATGACTTGGCCAAGTTATTTATAATACTTAAACTCCTTAGGATAATTATTGAGACATTTATCACATGTTTCTTGCTTGATATTTTTATGCTAGTTGTAATTCTTATTTTTATACCTGATATTTGTTCTTATTGTATATAATTTTGTATTAGGCTTAAAACTCTCTTATTTAAACAAAAGGGGGAGGTGCTATAGGAATTCCTACAGCCAGTAGTCTTTAAGTTACCTGCCCACTTGGGCATGGCCTCTTATACTATACATGCCAATGTAAAGCATGGGCCTGGCCTCTCTTCCAGCAGTGTGATTCGGCACCTGTTCCCCGTTCATACAGAGGATCGTGATCTGTGAGTCTACCCCTAAATAAATAACTCTTTATTATACTCAATTCTGAACTAGTGTGGGATTTCTTTTTAGCATCCTTTTTCAACTGCCTGTCCCACCAGACCATCCATCATCTCTAAGGAAAATTACAGAGCCAATGAGGCAGCTAGAGCTGCAGCCCTTGGAGGCCCAGACCAGTCTAACCCACTGCAGTACATCCTTGCATTATAGCCCACATCCCCACTGTCACCCCTTGATACTCAACAGATTCTATCCTATCTACACCAGCTCTTTTTTCCGAATAGCCAGACCCTGGCTAGCTTAATCAAGGCCTACCTGCAGCCCATCCCTGAAGGCTTGTGCTTCTCCAGGGCTGTTACTCCCTCTTATAAAATCTGTCAAATGTCAGACCCTAACTCCACTTATCACAGCCCGCTTTTCCTACTCACCAGACCAGAGACTCTCTTCCTGGAACTGACTGCCAACTTGACTTTACCACATGCGCAAAGTGAAATGTGGTAGGTATCTCCTGCTCTTGGTGGATACTTTCTCAGGGTGGGTAGAGGCATCCCTACCAACAACAAAAGGACTCAAATGCCTCCAACCTCCTCCAGGAGATCACGCTCTGATTTGGAACCCCAGCCTTCCTCCAGTCTGACAATGGTCCTGAATTCACCTCCCAGACTTCTCAAACCCTATCGAAAGCCCTCAGCATCCCTTGGTATTTCCATATCATATACCATCCCCAGTCCTCAGGAAAGATAGAATGAACCTACTGGTCCTTAGAAAACACCCCTGCCAAGCTGCCACAGAAAGTGCACTTCGCCTGGGTAAAGCTCCTGCCTCTGGCTCTTCTCAGACTACGGGCTCCCTAAGAGCCAGACCCTTTCCATCCGCCATTGGAGCTCATGTATGGACAGCCGGTTCTGACCCTGCTTTCACCCAAACCCTCACCTTGCCCGTTACTCTGTCATCTCTGCTCCCTCCTATACAACTTTACTGACCACTGCCTACCGCAGACATATGCCAACATCCCTCATATGGACCCAGTCAGCACTGGGAATCAGGTCCTTCTCTCCCCTCACCCTTTCCCCCTAAATGACAGGACTCCTTCAAGGTAATTCTTGTACCCCACAGCCATATTTGAGAGTCTCCCTCATTGAATCCACCTATCCCACCTCAAGCTCTTTACTCCTCCACATCAAGACAATTTCCCTACAAATAAGTCCCAACAGGACCCTGCTCCGAGATCAACCTTGTCCCCAGTTCCAGAAGAATAAGGCTCCACCCTGTGTGCCGTGCTCAACTCTACTGGACTGTCATGATATTTTGTTTATGTTTTAATAAATAAAGCTTGCCTGAAGATCAGAGTGCAGAGCTAAGCCACTTGAGGCCAGGGAGTGGTGGAACACACCTTTAATCCCAGGACTCGGGAGACAGAGGCAGGGGGTTCTCTGTTAATTCAAGGGCCCCTGGGCTACATAAGATTGAATCTGTCTAAAAGAAACAGCTCACACAAAGGTGATTGTTGACTGAGATTTCCATCCTGTCCAGTTCTGTAGCCTTTCAGTCCCAAAGAAAAACATAGAGGTCTACATTAATCATAAACTGGTTGGCCTAGTAGCTCAGGCTTCTTATTAATTAATTCTTGCATCTTACATTAACCCATTATTCTTGTCTGTGTTAGCCACGTGGCTTGGTACCTTTCTCAGCAAGGGATTCTCATCTTGCCTCCTCTGTGGTGGGGTGACAACTGCAGACTGAATCTTTCCTCTTCCCAGAATTCTCCTGTTCTTGTCACCCCACCTCTACTTCCTGTCTGGGCACCTCGCCTATACTTCCTGCCTGACTACTGGCCAATTAGAGTTTTATTAAAAATAATACAAGTGACAGAATAAAAGACCATTGTCCCACAGCAAGTGATCCCAACACTTGGGATCACACACATTTAATCCCAGCACTAGGGAGGTGGGACCAGTCAGAGAGAGGAATATAAGGCAGAAGGAGACGGGAGTTCAGGGCAGTCTGAGGTTTGGTAGAGACAGATGGAATCTGGAGATGCAGTCTGAGGACAGGATCACCCCTTCAGTTTGAGCATTTGTAGAGGTAGAAGAACTCTCTAGTGGATGGCCTCTCTGCTTCTCTGATCTTCAGTATTAATCCCTATATCTGGCTCTGGGTTTTTATTATTAAGACCAACTAGAATTCATGCTACATATTCATAGACTTTTTTTCCTTTCACTCCTGGTCTGCTTCTGTCCAGGGCAACTCTTATATATGGAGATTTGAGGTTCAAGAAATCTCCACTTTTAGCAAACAGTCCTTCTGGAAAGGACTGGGAAATTGTTCCATAACAGGCTGTCAGGAGCCAATTAAAATCCCTGTCTCCTCTGTATCCACTTCTTCTCCTTCAATCCATGACCTCTCACCTGCTTCCTCTGTGGCCAGACAGACAGATATGGAGGCAGCCCATACTGGTCTGGCAAATGCCATGTGCCACAGGTGCATCCTCACCGGCAAAATGGGGCCCTTCGCCTCTGTATCATGGACCCAGGCAGGAAATGAATATTACTGGTAAGCGCTGCCATTTCTTCAATACAGGATTAAATCCAGAGAAAATATATCCCAATTCCTCAACCCCTGGAGATAGGGGAGGCAGAGGAAGTGATTCCACATTCCTCCAAGATCATACATAACCTCTCTAATGTCCCCTCTCCTAAAGAATACAAACCTGCCACTTTGTCTCCTGCTTCAGCCTCTGACCTCAGCCTACCATCTCCTTAATATCACACTACTTGGCCACTTAGGGGACTGCTGACTATGTGTTCCACCTGGGACTAGCTCACAACTGCCACTAATAGCCTCTTCCTCATCAAACAACCTTACCTCACTATTCACTAACTGTACCACGTCTGCTGTTGCCCATGATGCCTTACCCTTTCAATATCACCCTCTTTGGCATGGCAAACTGCTTTATGGTGTCTGGGGTACATTTCTTAGACTTCAATAAAACCTTAGCCCTCAATGCCCGACCTCAGCTCCAGTGCCCTACCATCCAGAACACCTTGATTCTTTGTGATGTGGGTGCCAAGGCTCAAATCTGTCCTTATGCTGTTTGGCAACCACTGACCTGACTGAGTTATCTCCCCAATTAAAAGGTATTTTAAGGCATTTGCTGGACTAAAGTTTGGCTCATTTAGTAGCACGGAGCACTGGCTTCCATATCCAGTCCTACACAAACCAGGTGTGGTGACACAGGCCTGTCCTCCTAGCATTTTGCAAGAAGAGGCATAATTTAAGGTAACCCTCAATGACAGAGCAAGTAGGCAGCCAGTCTGGGTGCTCATAAACAGCAAACCAAAAGGAAAGAAAAAGCAAACAGTGAGGGAGCTGTTGGGTGCTGTGGGGTAGTCCATTCTGATGACGGTGATCAGGGCAGGGTCCTGCATGCACATACACAGGTACACAGGGAACTAAGTACCTACAGAAATGGAACTCCAAGTCCCCCAGTAACAGGTGACATCTCTGGTTCACCTCATCTTTTACGTAGGTAGCAGGGCCTGAAGTTTCCAGATGTGTTCTTGTGCATATGAAACCTTGCCATACATACCTCACACAACACAGAGAGGCCATCATTGCCTCACTGAGCAAAGCCAAGGCCAAGGCCACAGGTACCCACACTTGCCCAGTTCACACTTGAGCCCTTCTCTTTATATCTGAGACACCCAAGGTAAGGAAGTGAACAGAAAGGTGAAGCATCAAGCTGGGGTGGCAGTTGCCCATATGAGTTCCAGGGCACAGTAGTGGTGTAGGAGGTTCTTCTGTCTATGTGTTGTTTTCATTGGTTTAATAAAGAAACTGCCTTGGCCTTTTGATAGGGCAGAACTTAGATAGGTGGAGTAGACAGAACTGGATGCTGGGAAGAAAGGCAGTGGGGCAGATGCCATGAAGCTCCTGCCTGACACTGACGCTGATTAGAATCTTTCCCAGTAAGCCACGACCTTGTGGTGTTACACAGATTGGTAGAAATTGGTTAGATCAGGATGTGAGAGTTGGCCAAGAAGAGGCTAGATATAATGGGCCAGGCAGTAATTTAATTAATACAGTTTCTGTGTGATTATTTCAGGTGTAAGCTAGCTGGGCGGCCAGGACAAAAAGCAAGTCTGCTCCTCCTGTTACAGATTGGCACCTCAATGTGGCCAGCTGACACCATGTAAAATCTGAGAGACCTTCGAAAACAATACAGAGTTTAACAGAGTTTTTGCTGTTTGCTGGCAGTGTGCCACAAAAAGTTTTTCCTGACTCAGCAGCCATACCAAAAAAAAAAAAAAAAAAAGCCATGTGGTTTTAAAACAGGGCTTCCTGGGCTGTGCCGCCAGCTCGAACTCCAGCTATGAAGCATTTCAATGGCTTTTATGGGACAGGATGTTTGTATGCCTGCTTGGGATCGGGAAAAAAGTACTCTGAGACCATGCCAATGGCTCAGCACTCCCTACCTGGGCAAGCAGTGGGATCAGGTCTACTAGGTGTGCACAAGCAGAAGAGCATGGTATTTCCTGCTGCCATACAGAGAGATGTTTCCAGGCTGTGCAGTGCTCTGTGTGGCAGATTTGGCTGTAACTCAGATAAAAAAGTTTATGTGCTGCATGCTCATTCTCACAGTTAAAGTGCTGACTGAGGCTCCTACCTGGTGGCCCCAGAGCTAGCAAAAATTGTACGTCCACCATTTTGAAATTGGAGAGACATCCAGAGCAGCTGCAACCAAGCTGCTTAGCATTTTAAAAGCTCTTCAAGACACTAGAGAATTAAATACAATATAATAGGACCGATTCAGACATAAAAGACCTCTAAATGGGTCATAGTGTTAGATAAAGTAACATAGGCTTGGGAGAGAGAAGAAAAAGAGTATAGAAAGTCATAAAATAAAGTTAATGTTTTTTAAAAAACGGTAAAGTCTTTATAAAAAACAGAGTACAGATAGTCATAGATTAAAAGAAGTTTAAAAAAGCCATGTAAAAATGGAAAATTCACAAAGAGTCTGGATTCTATATATTATTGTGTTTTCTTTAAATTTTTTGACTGTAAAGGAGCTAAGTACAGAGAGACATTTCATTGTATGGGATAAATTAATCCAGCATGTATATCATAAAGGTATCTTGACTTCAGAATTTGGATCTAAGGATATGATGCTTTGGAAAAGAGGTTCTTCTTTTGTTTTCACAGAAGATGAGACCCTGTGGATTGCTTCTAGATCAATATGGTATGATAGACCACACCCTCCTGAAAGGTTGCCATAAACACCCTCAAAAATTTACTTTGCTCAACTGCCGACTGAGATGAACCTAGCACACAGGATACACCATTAAAGACCTGATTAACAGCGCCTCCATACAGCACAAAGCAGTTTGGAGAGAAAAAACTATGCCCATATTCCCAAATATTGTTTATAAATATTCTTTTACATTAAAAGGGGGATATGATATAGATACGAATAATTTGCATTAGTATAAATCTTGATTTATTGATACAAGTTTAAGGTCAATTTTGTTATATGTATATGTATTGCTGATCTTGATTAAGGTATTGTGATTGTGTAGTTCATTTGAAAAATGTAATGTATAATTAGGAAATATAGGTTGTGAATGAACAATCATCTATAATAGTCAAGTTTGTAGTCATGTTAGTTAGATTTTCTACATGTGCATAGATATATTTCAGCTAGATAGGCATTCTTCATTTCTTTCAAAGACTACAGAATATGGCATTTAAAATGCTTTAATAACTTAGGGTTTTCTGTGACAATGAGACACATCTGCTCCTGACAGCAACAATCTACTTCAAGAGGAAGATGGGCATCGAAGAGGCTCCTTATGGAGTTTGTTAGCCATTTGGGCAAGAAGTTGCTCTTGCCTGGACTGTTGCATAAACTGGACACAAAGAACCCGCAGAGAGAGGATTGCTGAACTTGCCTAAGGGTGAGATGATCCTCCGGGGTTCCTGATTCATGAAAGAGTCTGTGAGACATTCTGCAGGATACAGAAGAAAGTGACTAAACTGTCTTTGAAATTTCCTGCTTCATGGAAAAGTCTGCTGGATACTATGGGCCTGTAGGCTGAAGATGGATGCCCCAACGGTACAGAAGAACTCTGGGTGACTGTCCAGGAAGCGAGATGTCTCTGTCACTTCTAGAGTTTTGGAAGTTGCTTACTTCTCATTTACTTAGGTAATATTATATTCTTCTGGAGTCTTTGATGGAGCTGAAGAATTTATGGATATAGTTTTCCTTAGTTATGATAAAAATAAAGTAGATATAATATTATAACTGTAATTCTTGCTTGATAGCTGTTTTGTTATGTAATTTTAATATGTTAAAGTTAAAGCCTTTCTTTTCTGTTTAAACAGAAAAAGGGGAAATGGTGTAGGAGGTTCTTCTGTCTATGTGTTGCTTTCACTGGTTTAATAAAGAAACTGCCTTGGCCTTTTGATAGGGCAGAACTTAGATAGGTGGAGTAGACAGAACTGGATGCTGGGAAGAAGGGCAGTGTGGAAGTCACCATGAAGCTCCTGCCTGAAACTGACACTGGTTAGAATCTTTCCGGGTAAGCCACGACCTCGTGGTGTTACACAGACTGGTAGAAATGGGTTAGATCAGGATGTGAGAGTTGGCCAAGAAAAGGCTAGAAATAATGGGCCAGGCAGTAATTTAATTAATACAATTTCTGTGGCTGGGCGGCCAGGACAAAGAGCAGGCCCGCTCCTCCTGCTACACAGTAGGTGCTGGGTCCCAGAGAAATGGGCCCAGGAATCTCCAATTCAATCTCCATGATACTTGTGTATCCATCTGCCACCACTAGGTGGCAGTGCAATGCAGTGGAAGCAGAGCAGAGCATCAGAGAATTCCCAGGAAACCCCACCCCCAGCAGCCTAGCATCTCCTGTTTCTTTCTCCAATCTCCAGGGAGAGGGTAACAATCATTCCTGGCCTGTGCAATGATAGGAGATTAAATCAGATAAACTGGGTGAAGAGCCCAGAACAGCATTGAGTAAGAGAAGGTATTGAGGAGTTAGATGGTGATGATGATGCTGATGATAATGGTCATAACTAAGCCATGTTGTTGTTGTTGTCATTCTTGGTGGTAGTGGTGGTGATGATGGTGGGGGTGATGGTGATGAAGGTGACAATGATAATGGTGATAGTGATGGTGATAATAATTAATTCATGGTTGTCTTAATTAGAGTTTCTATTACTGTGATAAAACACCATGACCATAAGGGCTCATTTCACTCACACTATTACATCACAGTCCATCATAAAAGGAATTCAGGACAAGAATTCAAGCAGGGAAGGAATCTGGTGTCAGGAGCTGATACAGAGGCCATGCCAGTGGGGGGTGCTATTTACTGGCTTGCTCCTTGAAGTTTCCTGTTTAATGTGGTCCATTTTAAGTTATCCCCCCAAAAAAATCCTTTAAAAAAAACTATTCTTAAAAACCTCTTAAACTTGGGACTGGAAAGATGACTCAGCAGTTAAGATCACTGGTTGCTCTCCCAGAGGTCCTAAGTTCAATTTTCAGCCATTGCATGGTGGCTCACAATCATCTGTAATGATACCTGATGCCCTTTCTGGCTTGCAGACATGCAATGAACACAGAATATATACATTAATAATTTTTTAAATCTCTTAAATTCATATGAATATCAAAACAAGTTGTTGGATCATGGTCTGTAAATGGAGCTGTGTGTGTAATGGTCTGTCCCTTTAAGAGACAAGCCATGCCCACTCCCTCCCCCCATCCACCAAGGCAAGCTTCCAGCCTGAGTTCCTTCCTTTTCCATCTCTCTCTCCCTTGAAGAGGCAGCTTCTGTCTCTCCTTTCTCCCACTCCTCCCCTTTCCTCTTCTGTTTCTCTCTCTCTTTCTCTCTCTCCTCTTCTCCCCTTCTCCTTTTTCCCCCCCATAACCACTAAATAAATATCCAACCTCATTCTGCATGGTGTGCCTATCTGTCTGTCTCTCGCCCGCGTGTGGCTCCCTGCCCAGGACCAGCTGCCTTCGGAGACCTGCGGTGTGGTCTCGTGGCATGTCCATCTGTCTCTCCTCATGGGACTGGCTGCCCTGTCGAGGTCTCTCGCCCACCATGCAGCCCCCTACCTGGGACTGACTGTCCCTAGTGGCCCACTGCAGCCACCTGGGGAACTGTGTTGTCCCTGCCTGGGACTGGCTGCTCTCAGGACCCACTGCCCGCTGGCTGCTGCCACTTCAGGGACCTGTGGCATGGTCTCAGGATCCACTGCCCGCTGTAACCATTTGGGGATCTGCAGCATTTTACTTAAACCATAACAATGGTGCCAAGACTGAGCTGTTTTCCTGGGTTTTCACGGTTTCAGCTATGGGTAGCAAACCATCCATGTCCGTCAATCCAGCCTCCCCTGGGATGGATGCCTTTTAGAGGCCCTAAAACCCCAGGCCTTAATGCCCTACTTCTTCAGCTCCTACCCTCACTCTGCCGATGTCCCGCCAGCTCCACTTTTTGGGAGCTTTCTAAATACTGTCAGAGCACAGGCAAATGGAAGGAGTTTCCTCAGACCGTCCCTGCCACCACTACCGCTGCCAACAAGACTGGTCGATCCACAAGGCAGCTGTTTTCAATTCCAGTCTTTTGCTCCACACCACAGCTTGTGGTATGGCGACTCAGACAGGAAAGATCACACCTCTCGGTCTCTCTTATTATTACGCTTAAAATCCCTGCAGCTCAAAAATCGTGGTTTTTCCATACAACATGTGACCACTGCCATTTTGACTGAGGTCAGGTGCCCTTACCACCATCTTAACTGAGATCAGACAAGTCACTGCCATCTTGGCTGAGAGCCAGGTCAGGTGACCAAGTCCCGCCATTTTTATTGAGGTATTCCCTGTCTGGCCCCCAAGTGCTGACTCTGTTGCATGTGTGTTTTATGCAGTGGCAGGCCTTTGGTAGGGCCCACAAAGAGCATCCACTTTGCCCAATTCCTGTTCACTCTGTATGTGTGTTCATACATGTAACATAAATGCACCTATGTTTACTGTTAAATGTTACAATTGTCTGCCCATTGTATCTCATTCCAGACTACAAAGCAACAGGTTTCATGTTTTAAGTTGGTGTGTACTCTTAAGTCAATTACAACAACACTGTATATTTAATCCAACCCTGATTTAAAATATATTAAGCTGTTCCCAACTATTGTCAGCTCTGCTGTTAACCTTCTATTGCAAGAAGTTTTTTCTTCTTCCTGTCTTTTTACAAGTGTAAATCTTACCTGTTAAGTGAAGAGCCAGTACAGTCACGCTCAGACCCAGCTCTCCAGGCAGATTATGTATTGTACTTACACCTGATAAACAGCCCTCAACTGCTCAGAGACCTGGGGAATATGGCATTTAAATATTTAATTATTAAAAAACTTTTCACAATAAAAAGAGACAGCTTGGCTCCTAGCAGCAGCACTCTACTTCCCCCAAAGAAGACAGAAGACAAATGGGCACAGAACAACGTCTATCTGTAACTCACTTCAACTGCCATGTGCTGACCACTGGGAAAAACTGCCTTTCATCTAAACTGCAGCTCTCCAGACATGGACAGAATCACTGGAATCGACAGCCTAGCTGCTCGGTCAAGGTAGACTTGTCTTTCTATAGATTTCTTAGCCCACAGGATCTTTTGGAGCCTGGCAGACCCTGCACTAAACAGCAAAAAACAAATATGGCCTTCAGCAACCATGGAGGACCCTGAGGAGTAGCTCTAGGTGCCAACCAAGTAAGTTCTCTGTCGTTTTTAAATCAATAACTCAAGTAAAATTCCATCCTTCTCAAAGATCTCTGATGCAGTTTGACAGCTGAGAGGTTTTGTCAGTTTAAAAGGACAACCGCAGCTGGGCGATGGTGGTGCATGCCTTCATCGGGAGGCAGAGGCAAGCAGATCTCTGTGAGTTTGAGGCCAGCCTGATTTACAAGAGCTAGTTCCAAGACAGGCTCCAAAAGCTATAGAGAAACCCTGTCTCAAAAAACCAAAAAAAAAGGACAACCTCACCAAACAAATTTCAGTAAAATACAAATACAAGACCTGCAAGTTATAAAGGTATGAGGATTAAATTTCTCTCTCACACTGCCTCCATAGTCTTGAGGACATTTTTCATTATGCAAAAAAAAATCTGTCACAGTCATTCTGATATAAACTTCTGTTTTCACAACCCCAAAAAATTCTTGTGAGTTCCAGAGAGCTGAATTGAAGGATCCACCTTAAACAGGTCAGATACACCCCTCTCAATTCCCTGGTACTAAAAATTTTCTTCCTAAACTTAACTTTGTCCTCTGTTCTGCCAATACCTTAAACAGGTGTAAGAGACACCAGACATTTCCATACCACAAACACCAGAAAGGAACAAAGAGACCAGCTATGCCAGGATGTGACCAGCACCCAGCTTTCTCAGGTCCCCCCCAAGACGATGCCCAAAAATAAGCAGGAAGCAGTCTTGAGAATCCGCCTCCCCAATTCCTTTAACCTGTTGTGCCTAACCTCCTGCCTTTTTATTATAAAAAAGAGACGGGAATGTAATTGTCTGCTCTGTCCCTTTAAGAGACAAGCCATGCCCACTCCCTCTCCCATCCACTCAGCTTCCAGCCTGAGTTCCTTACTTTTCCCTCTCTCTCTCTCTCCCTCGAAGAGGCAGCTTCTGTCTCTCCCTTCTCCCACTTCTCCCCTCTCCCCTTCTCTCTCTCTGCTCTTCTCCCCTTCTATCCGTCTATCTCTTGCCCGCCACCTGGCTCCCTACCCAGGACCAGCTGCCTTCAGAGACCTGCAGCATGGTCTCGTGGCATGTCCATCCATCTGTCTCTCCTCATGGGACTGGCTGCCCTGTCGAGGTCTCTCACCCACCACGCGGCTCCCTGCCTGGCACTGTCTGCTCTTGGTACCCACTGCCCGCTGCCTGCCACCACTTCAGGGACCTGTGGCATGGTCTCAGGACCCACTGCCTACTGTAGCCACTTGAGGATCCTGCAGCATTTTACTTAAACCATAACAGTGTAAGGCAAATTCTGAGAGCTTGTGAGAAAACTCCAAGAAAAAGTCTTGTGACCTCTGTTCCTCCAACACGTGGATTGCTCTCGGAAAGAGCTTCCGTGCCCCTCCCATCTGCAGTGAATAGGAGTGGGTTTGCTTCCAATCACCATCGTCTTACTATTATTCAGGTGATGTTTCCAAGCATAGGTTGTCCTCGTGACTCTATACACCCTAAATTCATGTAGCCTTTGCTCGTATGACCTTGCTTAACCCTCAGAAAATAAATTGTCTGATGCTCTGAATAAGTTGGCTATTGCATAAGACTTTAGCCTGTCTCATTTTTCAGTCCCATTCTCCCAGGTTCATGCCACCAACTACAACAGTAGCACAAGCTGTATACATTAAACATACTATGCTACCAAGTGAGCATCCTTGTGCCAAAAGAAAAAACTCAAAGCCACAGCAAATGAACAACCACACGAAAACACAATCAAATCTCTCAGAGAAAATACCAGTCTTATAACTCCAAAGACTGTTCTGAAATCTGTTAGGTCTCAAACCCAGGACAAAAAGCTGAGGTGCCTATTTAACATATCAAAGCAGACCCGGATGCCAGGTTCCCCCTGTACCCCTCAGTCCCTACCTGTTACAGGGTATGGCTGGCACACCCTGCCCTCTACCCTGAACCCTTCCAGCCCAGGAGCTGGGCTGCCCTTTCCCCAGAAGCACTTCCCTATACAATACAGCCATTTTGGTTGCCCACCATGTTTTACCTTGCCCTCTTGTTGTCCTCCCTCCCCTTTCCTTTTCCCTCCCCTATCCTCACATGGCTCAGGGTCAAGTCCACTATAGGCTCTCCCAGATGTACAGGACCTGAGTGGAAAAAAAGAAAAGGAAAGGTAAAAAGGAAGAAAGAAAGAAAAGACATGACTGCTCCTAGGTATGGTGGAGGAGAAAGTTCACTGCAGATAAAAGGGAGATATAGCCAGAGGCAGAGACATCTGGGAGAGTCTAGAGTGGACATGGCCAGGCTGAGCTGGCCCATGTGGGAAGTCGGGGAGGGCTGAGAGAGGGCAACAATGTGTAGCAGTCAGGAGGCCAAAGGTACAAAAGGAGTAGGTAACCAAAATAGTTGGATTATACAGAGAAGAGCAGCCCAGGCCCCTGAGCTGGAGAGTTCAGGGCACAGGGCAGGGTATGCCAGCCAGGAGGGTCCTGTGACAGGTAGGGGCTGAGGGATGCTGGGAGAACCTAGTGACCAGGTACATTGTGATGTGTTAGACTAGCACCTCGCCATTTGTCCTGGGTTTGGAACTTAGCATCCCAGCCTTTTTTTGTTAATCAATGAATGATAAGGGTGATATAATCATCTATAACTACTCTCTGCTGACATTGGGGTGTCATTGTTGGGGACTCAAAAAGATGAAATGTTGGTCAGGTCCAGGAAGAGCAAGCTGTTCCACTTGCTCTCCAGGCTCTGCACAACCGCTGCTTGCAATCTATACAGAAATCCACATTGTAGAAAAGGCGGTAATCAATACAGAAATCCACATTGTAGAAAAGGCGGTAATCTATACAGAAATCCACATTGTAGAAAAGGCAGTGGTAAAAGCCTGGGAACCCAAAAGTGATTTTGATTAAAAGCATTAATACTTTGTCATCTAACCAGAAGACTGGGTGTGTATAGATTAAACAGATGTTTTTAGTGCCGTGAGAAGCGTTTTTGAGTCTGTACTGAGAAGACAACCAAAGCGGAGTTAGAGTTTTGAGCTTGTGACTGTGGTGTAGTAATAAGTGCTTACCAGAGCTAGGTTGACAGCTTATCAGAACTCCACTGATGAACGTTAAAACTCGGGACTTTTGAGTCTCTTAGTAGAACACGGCATAATGAGGGAAAGGAATCTGAAGCCTTCCTCAGCTTTTTTAAGGCCTTAAGTCACTTTCTTACCACACCTTCAGCTCGCACATCCTCAGACCTTTACAACTGCATTACACACCTTCAAACACCTCCTTAGACCCCAGAACACTTTCTTGGATCCTCACAACCTCAGCTTTGTATCCTCAGGCTACATAATCTTTACACCTGTTTTCTACAGCATCCTTCACCAGGAGACACAGGTGGTTGGTTACAGACATTGTAAGGTGAGTTCCTTTAAATAAAGGAATAGTAAAAAGTGGCATTGAAATCCGTCCTGTGAGTTTTCTGCAGTCAGACAGCAAGGTGAGCTGCGCCAGGCCTAGTAGCTCTGGAAAAGTGAGGCCTGAGTTTCACACATGAAGAGTGCAGAAGCCTTGGTTGCTGCTGAGAAACCGACAAAGCTGTCACTGGCCTGGTTGTCGATCCCATCAGAGATCCAAGGAGGATAAATTTCACCTGAGTAAGCAGGAAGCACAAGCCAAGCAGTTCCCAAATCTATGAAAAATGACAGGGACTCACCGGCTGCCTGGACAATCGTCGTTGGTTCCTCTGTGGTCGTTGGGGACAGAGGTCCCAGGGCAGCATCGGTCTTCATCTGCCAGGCCAGAAGATCCGACAGACTTTCCCATGGTGCGGGAACTTGTGGGGAACTGGTCTACCTTTTCTAGGCAGAGCGGGGTAAGCTGAACGAAGATTACTGTGAACCGTGGGAATTTGTAAACTTTGGTTGTCAAATATACCTTATTTAACAAACATACGTTGTTACTCATTTAAATTTCCTAGCAATCTGGTGTTGAGCAGTTAGCAAAGATATAGATCTTAAATCAGCTTTTGTTAATCTAAACAGACCTTTATAACCTTAAATTTTATGATCATATACAGTATATTCTAAACCAGAGTTGAATCACATATATAGCATGTTGTAAATATAACCCTAAATTTTTATCATCATACAAAAATCCATACCAGTTCCAAGCATTGAAAACCTGTTTTTGCTTCCTTACTCGGAAAGGAGATAGAGTAATAAAGACAGGGCACACGTGGGACTGCGAAGTTTTATAGCTGCTGCTGGTGAGAAAGTTCTGGAAAGAGCTGAAGGGAGCCACAAGGAAGCAGACGAGATAAGAGTCCCGCTAACAAGAATTTCGATCCAGGTCTTTCCCCAAGTGGACTGAGAGATTTGACAGAGAAAAATGTTCAAATCACAGAGGAAAGGCCACCCTTTCCATATCATGGGGGTCCAATAGGGCGAGAAGAAGCTTCCTTGCACACGAGTGTGACCTTTGTAGTAAAAGCAGCTAAAACAGGGAGCTCCGTAGAGACACTTACCCAGTAAAAGAGGAAGAGACAAGAGCTGGAGAGACGCAGCTGTCTCAGTGAGGAGAACTAGAACGGGGCATAGGGAGAGGAGACACTTACTGAATAGGTGAGGAGAGATGGATTATTAGATAAGGCGGTAGGGAAAGTGACTGAAGAGGGGGACTCTAAAATTGAATTTGGTGGGTGGCAAAAACCAACAGAAGCAGCTGGGTGGTGGTGGTGCACACCTTTAATCCCAGCACTCGGGAGGCAGAGGCAGGCAGATCTCTATGAGTTCAAGGCCAGCCTGGTCTACAGAGCATGTTCCACAACCGGCTCCAAAACAACACAGAGAAGCCCTGTCTGTAAAAAACAAACAATAACAAAAAAAAAAAAACTAAGAGAAGCAAATGATCTGTATACACCTTAGGAGAATCGGATCAGCAGCGTGAGTCAGAGCAGCCGAGTTCCTTGGGGAAGAAACTCATTTAAGCCACTCCCGCAGTTTCAGCACCAGATGAATAAGAAAAAATAAATAAAAAGGAAAGGAGAGGACATAACTCCTCCTAGTTATACTGGAGGAGAAAGTTTGTTATAGATAAAAGGTGGAGCCAGGGTCAGCTGGGAGAGTAAGGGTAGACAGGACCAGGCTGGACTGGGCCATGTGGGAGAGGGGAAAATGAGGTGCAGCAGCCAGAAGGTCAAAGGAACAAAAAGAACCGGCAACCAAACAGTTGGATTATCTAGACCCTTGCATGGCTCTATCCGTCCAGCTGTTTCAGTATGGGGTAATAAGACCAGTGGATGCCATGGGCACAATCCCACTGCCATGTTCCTTAGCTGAGAAGTGCAATCCACAGAAGTAATGCTGGGTGGAGTACCAAGGTGTTAGACAAGGCATTCTGTAAGTGAGTTCCTGGATGGCACTCTTGGCAGAGGCATTTACGTCCAGGAAAGGCAAACCCACAGCCAGAAAAACTGTCTATCTCAGGAGACAGACAAAGCGCTGCCTCCTCCAGTATGGAAGTGGTCCAATGTAATCAATATGCCACAAGGGAAATAGTGCCATGCTGGGGGCTCCTGTCAAGTAAAAAAAAAAAAAAAAAAAAAAAAAAAAAAGGTACGTGCTTTCTTACTCCAAAAGGGAAGAGCCAAAGCTGTCACAGTCAGATCAAAGCAAAACCAAAGTCCAGCAGTCTGGAGTCAGTGCCAAACATCTGGGACTCATGATCGTCTGGGTTCCAAAGGCCTTGCGCAGCACACACGGTGGAAGCCATGGAGGGACGATGCTTACTTGCTTCTCTATGGTCTCTGCCTCCAGGCTCCTGCCCTAACTTCCCTCAGTGATGAAGTGTGACCTGTAAGGTGACATGAACATTTTCCTCCCCAAGTTACTTTTGGCCGTGATGGATCTTTTACCCAATAGAAGCCCTGGAAGGATGGCTCTGCCTATTTTTATCGTCAACTTTGACTTTCTTGCCTCAGATCCCTTTACCTCCACATCTCTCTTTAACTCCACCCTCTTTCCACTCCTCTCCCCATCTCTAGTACGCTAAGGTCAAAAGGGCCAGACAGGAAATGAAAATATGATAAAACTGTCAGATGCCCCCAGGTTCAGCACTCTGGAGATAGATAAGGCCATGAATGGGGGTGTGTGGCCACATTGCTCGCTGATGTGTGATCTTTACAAGAACAACTCAGAATCTCCTGACCTTTTCATGCCGGTGTCCTACTAAAGCCGCAGAAAAGTGGCCACTGATTTCAGAAAGCTGCTCAAACGCATGTGCAGAGCGTGAGGCCCCAAGGAGTCAAGTGTGGGTTACACAGAGTCAGAGGAGACTGCAAGCAGCACGGAAGCCTTCCTATGCCGAGGGCTAGCAAGGGTCCCTCTCCCTTCCAGGGAGAATATAGAAACCAAGGCAAGAACCACCTCTTAATATTGGCAGGTGGTGTTAACCAGAGTGATGGAGTCCAGATTCAGTGATAAAAACAGAACTAAGCACTCTAGTTCCTCCAGTTCATGGAGAAGTCCAGGTGAAGACCCTGTGGCTCCTCCAAGGATAGCTGAGACTTTCTTTTCAAAGAAAATTTCCCATGTGACGCTGAGGATGCAACCTGTGGCCTGGTGCACACTAGGAAAGCACCTGAGACATGTCCGCAGGCCTGCGCTGAGCTCTGTCACTGAGCCACACCCCAGCTCTCTCTTTCCTGGGTATTTTGATATAGCAGGCTCTCACTATGACTTTAAGTTGGGGCACTTTCAGGGCTGTAATATTCTGGGGAGCGACTAGGGACAGAACCCAGTTCCCCTTGTGATATGTGTGACCCATCATTGAGTTGCATCACGGCCCACACTTGCAGCCTCCTCTGAGCCGACTGTGGTAATGCTTACTGATGCCCCTCTTTTCTTGTCCATTCACTCACGGTCCTCCCCACTGTTGGGGTCCAGTTATGCTCTCTGTGCCAGCTCTAGGCCAGAACCTGCCCAAGGCTGTTGAGAGCTCCAGCTGTCTCTCCTCCAAAGTCCCCCCATTTTCACTTCTTAAGGGGATCCTGGAGATTGCCCCAACTTGGTCCTGGCTTCTCTTTGGAAGCCATGTGGAATTTCCCACTGACTCCCTCATTCTTTGTTCACACTTAGGACAGAAAACTGCTCCTTATTAAGTGAGAGGACAGGTCCCCAGACAGCTTCGTGTAATTGAGTAAAGCAGGGGCGGTACCTGTCCTTGTCCTTGAAGTAAGTTCAACTTCAACCTACAGTTCTTTTGAACTGTGTGTAACAACGTGATCAATACACACTTCCCTCTCAAGCTCACTGCAGGGAAAATTTAACAAGTCACTGAAAAGTTTCTGCATCCCAATAAATCTCTCCAATAATCCAAATCAGACCAAATCAAACCGAATTAGAAAAAGCCCAGGTTTAATAGATACCAATGCTCCCAGATGGCTTTCAGACTCCCAGAGAGGAGTCAGGAAAGGAAGACCAGAAAACAAAGAAAACTACATGTTTGTTTTCTGGGGAGCAGTTTAAATACCCTGTGGGAGTGGTCTTGAGCATCTTTGGGGGAGGGGTCATCATTTGGCAGGCTTTCTGAGATGCAGCGGGGTTTGGAGAGAGATGAGGGAGAGGGGACTTGGGGTGGAGCTTCCGCCTGAACATTCCAGACCCTTTGGATATATGGATGCCCGGGGCTGGGGTGAAGCTTCCACCCAAACAGTCACCTAATGCTGCCTGGGCCCCCAGCAGGACCCCAGCCAGGAAGGTCTGGGGTTCTAGAATGAGTCTCCTCTGTGAGAGCCTGGCTTACCAGCCTGCAGCAGAAGGACCTGTTTTTCCAGTTCTGCTAGGAGTGGTCTCTGTCTGGCACCCTGCCCCAGACTCTGGAGCCTCCAGTCCTTGCCTGCCCAGACTGCACCTCACCCATATGTAGAAGTAAGGGAAGAGGGGTCAGGTGAGGGCTATCCAGCCTGGGTTGCCGCAGGCTCCCCCATATCCTGTGTCCCTGCAGGAGCAGGGTACCTTTCCAACTCTGCAGCCCCAGTTCTCTGAGAGACGAGGTAACAATGTGATCGATACACTCTTCCCTCTCAAGCTCACTGCACCTTGCTGTGTGGACTTTGGCAGACTGTTTGACCTTTCTCGTTCCTCTTTTAAGTAGTGGGGCCTAGTACTGGGCCTCCAGGAGTTATGTTTATAAAGCAATTCCAACAACACATGCAAAGGAATAGGTGATATAGAAATGGCAGTCTTCCTTTATGTTTTCAAATTATTATTATTATTATTATTATTATTATTATCATTATCATTATCATTATCATTATCATTATCATTATCATTATTTTACCCCCTAGCTCCCAAGTTTCTCGACGTCTGACCTTTTGGCCACCTTCTCACTGTGCAGGTTCTGTCCAACTCATCTCGTTCTGTTGATTCATCTAAATCCCTCCAGCCTCAGCCTTTCTCTGGCTTTCAGTATTTATTTGTCTCACTGTGCCTCAGTTTCCTTATTTGTAGAAGAAGTGCGCAGGCCTCTCTAATCCACAAAGTCACCAAAAGGGAAATGAGTCAGAGGTTCAGGGTCTCCAAGTCAAGAAATCTAAAAACACTTCAAAATCTAAAGGTTTTTTGTTTTTTGTTTGTTTGTTTGTTTTGTTGTTGTTGGTTTGGTTTGGTTTGGTTTGGTTTGGTTTGGTTTGGTTTTTTGAGACAGGGTTTCTCTATGTAACAGTCCTGGCTGTCCTGGAACTCACTCCATAGACCAGGCTGGCCTTGATCTCAGAGATCCACCTGTCTCTGCCTCCCGAGTACTAGGATTAAAGGCTTATACCGCCACCACCAGGAAAAATCTAAGGTTTTAGAACACAAAACCAACAGCTTCAACTGGTGAATTCCATGTCACAAAGAGTGTTAGGAAGAGTATGCAAACCCGCCGTGTGTGGCGCCTCATACTGTCTCTCAGCACTTAGGAAGCCAGGGCACAACGATTCTCAGGAATACAAGGCCAGTCTGAGTTATAGAGTTGACATTTCACAAAAGTTTAAGAGGGGCCCAAGATGACTCAGTGGGTCAAGTTGCTTATAGTCCATCCCCTTGACCCACATGGTAGAGGAAGAGAACCAATTCTGCAAGTCGTCGTCTGACTTTGAAAAGTGTGCACTGGCATACATAATATAAATAGCATAAATAAGCATATATATGCATACATAAATAAATACATAAATGTGATAAGTGTGGGGGGATATGCACATGCATGTAGTGCCCAAGAAAGCCAGAAAAGAGCATTGGGCCCCCTGGAACTGGAGTTACAGGCATTTGTGAGCCACCTAATGCGAGTACCGGGAACCAGGGTGTATGGGATTGTAACTGAGCCATCTCTCCACTCTCACTGACTGCTCATGTATTAGGAAATACTTGAGAATCGGATTGAGAAGATGGCGAAGTAGGCACAACACTTGCTTTCTAGGCATGAGGACCTGAGTTCCATCCCCAGAAAATGGATAGAAAAATAAAAAACTTTTAAAAAGCCATGTGTGGTGGTGCTTATAATCTCAGCCCTGGGGAGGCAGAAACAGGAGAATCTCTGTGGCTCAGCCTCTCTGAATCAGGGAGTTATAGTCCCTGGAGAGACCCTGTCTCAGAAACAAAGGGGGGTAACTGAGGAGTGATGGCTGAGGATGACCTCTAGTTTCATGTTTTCCTGCACACATGTGCACCTACACACACATGAACACATCGATACGCATGCACGCACACACACGAGAGAGAGAGAGAGAGAGAGAGAGAGAGAGAATATCCATAATCCCAATTTCTTCTGGCCCAAGTACCCTGGATAAGGAATCCTCCAGTCCTACTGTATGCAAGCCCTGAAGGTAGAGTCAGAGGCAGTGCTCCCCAGAAGCTAACTAAACAATGTAACTTATTACTACTGTTTGAAACTGTTTTCCTTGCCCATCTTTCTCCCTATCCCTGTCTACCTCTGTGCTCTCTGCTCCTATCTGTATGTCTGTATCCATCCATTTAACCCCTCCATAGTGAACTTTATCAGAAAAACCAAAACACAAGAATCTCTCCTCAAAGGACTCCCAGCCTTAGATGTTAGGAGAATTAACACACGAACAAAATTGTGCCTAAATTGTTCCATTGGGCTCTGAGAGATGTATACATGCTATAGAAAGACAGCAAAGGAACTGAGATATGGCATGACTCAGCAGTACAGCCCCTGTCTAGAATCCCCAGTGAGGACTGGGGAGCGGCTCAGCTCTATGTCCTCTGGGTATGCCTTTCTGCTTCTTCCCGTCTTCGGATCTCCAAGTTTCCATCTCTCTGAATCTTCACATCCTTCTGTGGTTTGCTCTCTCTCTCCCAGACCTCACATCTGCCCCTTCTTGTCTCTGCCCCTCTGCACCCCACACCTCAGACTGATTCTGCCCATTGGAAGTGGATTTCCATCTTAGTGCAAACAGCTCCATCATGTGAGGCCAGACTCCAGCGTCTCAGTCTGTTCCCAGATAATTTTAGGTCACCTCCACCTGACCCAGGGAGAAAAGAGACAAAGAAAGCACCGCCCACCTCTACTCTTTCCTGTAGCTAGCATCCCCGTCCCCAGTACTGGCCTCATCCCTCACAGTATGTACCGAGCACTACCACCTAAACCCCAGCATCTCACACTGGACCTCAGAATCTCCCTTCTGGACCATAGCATCTCTAATCTGGAACACAGCAATTCTTATCTAGGCTACAGCATCTCACACTGGACCTCAGAATCTCCCTTCTGGACCATAGCATCTCTAATCTGGAACACAACTAGGCTGCAGAATCTCACACTTGAATCTCAGCCTAGTCCTCCCTTCTACCCCTACCTCTGTCACTGCTCACCGAGAGTGATTTTACAAAGTAGACAAATTCATGTCACTTCCTCTACTCCTGTATTTAACGTAGAAGCCTTCAGACCTTGATGTGTAAATCGTTTCTACAGGCTTCCTTGTCTGTCTTGTTTTCCACAGAAATGTCCACCAACATACACATGCTTCGCTGCAACACTCACCTACCTGCTCCTCACTCTTCCTCATAGACATCTGGTTCCTCTAGGTTATTGTCAATCTTCCCAGCCCATTGGGACAGGAGACATCTTCATTCTTCCTGGTCCCAGGCCTGATGGAAAGCCCCAAGCCTGGCAGCTGCTCGACTGCCCTGGACTAAGGGATGCCCTTATCTCCCTCTGGTTCCCAGGAGCCTCTGCACTAGGACACCTGCAGAGGGAGGATCTGTTTGCAGGCTTCTCTGAATTCAAGCTAGGCATGGAGTGATGGTTACCCTGGTCCTATACATGGGGAAACGGAGGATCAAGAGGCAAGTCACAAATAAGGTTCCCAAGGACGTACAAGATGCAGGCTGGATTTGATGCTGGAGCAGTTTTTGGAGGGCACACAGGAAGGAACTCACAAAGAAAAAGAATATGGGAGTGATGTAGGGGAAATTTTATTTAGTGAATAAGAGAAGGAGCATGAACACAGGAAGGAAGGAATGAAAAACATGAGGTGGGGAGAAAAGAGGCAAGAGAGGCTGGGATCTGGGCACTGATCTGGGCACTGTTCCCTTCCTGTGCCCCAGACTCCATCAGGCAGCCTGCGGGCTTTGAGCTGGAGTCTGCAGCACCTGACGTGTAGAATATGTCCCCTGGGGGGCAGGGCCAGCCCCAGTTGAGGAGGTTTATAAGCCCTGTGGGGGCCCCTGTGGGTGGCAGCTCTGCTCAGCTCAGCCACAGAATCGCAGACTCCAGAGTCCAGAGGCAACAGGTAAAGATCTCCTAGATCTCGCTCTCCCCACCCCTCTCTCTCCTTAGAAGCATCTCTCCAGTCTACTCCAGATCTCTGACTCTGGTCTCTGACTCTCAGGCTGCCTCTGCCCAAACCTCTTGAATCCCCTGTCTGGGTCTTTCACCTGTCCTAAGTGAAGTTTTATGCCTCCATCTGTCCATCCCCTCACCAGCCCATTCCTAGATAGTTAGATGCTTCCTCCTCCTCCCCCTTTTTTCTCCCTCTACCCCACATCTCTCTCTGCCCAGTTATATCCCAAAACACAGTAAACAAAGAAGAGAGTTTGGGGACATCCGGAGAGATGGCGAGACTAGGATTGCATCCCTAGATTCACTCGTCTTCACTTCCAGGAGCCAGCGTGATGGTCACTGCGAGAACACCCTGGGGCTGGTTCCTGGGGCATCTCATCCTTGGGGTCACAGGTATCTGAGTGTGTGCGTCATGGTGTGTGCCTGAGGGAACAATGTCAGCCAGCATTCAGGTGACTCAGGGTCTTACTGTTTCTTGCGGCAGTAAGGTGTGACTGGTAACAGTGGGGTGGCGTGAGGTGGGTCATGTGAATGAGTGAGTGACTGTGCCACTAAGGGGAGAATGGGATCGTGCCCAGTTCCTGGGTGACTAGATGAGACGGTCTCTGTCTCCTGGGTGCTGGGGTCGATACTTGGCCCATCTGTTTATTTTTAATGAGTCTTACATAGTCCATCCAGGCTGGCCTTGAATTCACTAAAGCTAAGAACAACCTTGAACCTCTGATCCTTCTGCCTCCATCTCCCAAGTGCTGGGATTACAGGTGTGCATCACCATGCCCAGTTTACATGGTGCTGGAATTCAAACCCAAGGCTTTGTGCGTGCTACGTGAGCACTCTACCAACTGAGCTCCCAGCCCCCTCCGGGATAATGATGTCTGGGTGAATGGGCTGTGGCTGGGTGTGACTGTGGTGAGCCTCAAGGGAGGCACAGCCATGCCACAAAACTGAAGAACTCCTGGAGTAGCTGCCTGGGTGTCTCATCTCATCTGGGCCATCTGAGTGAAGGAGCCTTGTGTTCTAAAAGACTCCTGGCATGGCTTTGCGTATGAGAGAGAAATGGTTCCTGGGTCCAGAAGACTAGCTTGAGACTCCAAGCTGACCCACCCTCCTGACAAATGACCCTGTATCTAGTATGCTGATCCTGGCTCCCAAACCTAATGAGACCCCTGGGCCTTAACTCCTCTCAAGGAACCTGACCCTCTGAGCCCTGACCCCACCCCTCTGAGTCCTGACTCACTCCAGGCACTACTTGCTTGGTGACTGGAGACTAGTCCCTTCTATCTCCCAAATTTCCATGCAGCCCTGACTCTGCTAACCCCTTCATGGTAATTCTCCCCTCTCTGACTCTGACTCTTATGAACCTTAAAGCTTCAGCCATACTCCTGTTCCCAGATTCTTCCCCTAAAAATCCTGGTCCAGCCTCTTCTGCCTGTCCCAGCCACACCCACATCTCTGAAGTAACACCTTATTCCCTGCTTCCTGGATTCTCCTCCTGACTCTGTCCCCCAAACTGCCCAGTTTATGTGGTGAACCCTAGCCCCTCTCAGGAGGCAGGGACCTTGATTCCTAATTGACACCCTGTCGCAGTGAGCCCTGCCTGTGTCCAGTCCGCTCCAACCTGACCACCCACCTTCAAAGCACTTTTCCTTCCCTTCTCCGTGGCTCCTTCCAGGACCTGGGGAGCCCCAGCCACGTGTATGCACGTGGTCCAGCTGCACCCCACCTAGTCCAGCTTTCTCATTCTGACCCCAGCCCCAGGTTCTACCCCTGAAGCCCTGATCAAGCCCCTGAACTAAATCTTAACCCCCAGGAACCCTGAGGCTGCATCCTGAACCTGTCCATGGTCCAGACCCTAAAATCCCGAGATAGCTTACCCTTGGGAGCCCTAATCCTACCTCTTACACTGGTGTCCTGACATGGCCTCGCCCTGAGGCTGCAACCACCAAAAGGAGCTCTAACCCAGAATTCACAGCTTGTTCCCAGTCAAGATCCACCCCAACACACAAACACTGCAACCTCTGGCCACATCCGTTCACTCAGACATCATCCCCTTAACTCTGAGCTCTCATCCCGACCGTGCTCACAAATTCTGCCCTGAACCCTGTCCCCATCCTAGAAGCCATGAAACGCCCCTGCTCCACACCCCACACCTCCCAATTCTAACTCCATCCCCAGGATCCTTAGCCTCAAGTGCCAGCGGTCGGATCATACAAGGCCAGGACTGCCGTCCACACTCGCAACCCTGGCAGGCGGCACTGTTCTCAGAAGACAATTATTTTTTCTGCTCGGGCGTCCTGGTGCATCCGCAGTGGGTGCTGTCAGCAGCACACTGCATACAGGAGTGAGTGGGGGTAGTGGGGCCTATGCTGACGGGAGGGGTCTCAATATCAGCCTCGGCCTGCAGAGGGCGCTCAAGGAGCCACAGTGTTGACAGATGCGAGGGGAGCCCAACCTAGTTGGACCAGGACAGTCTCGTGGGAAGAAAAAGACAAAGTGGGAGGTCACTGTTGCTTTAGGGTGGAGGATGAGAAGGGAGACAAGTTACCACCGCATAGCTCACCTGCTGGGTGATCCTCAGTTCGTACACCGTGGGACTGGGCCTGCACAGCCTGGAAGGCTCCCAAGAGCCTGGCAGCCGGATGTTAGAGGCCCACCTCTCCATCCAGCACCCGAACTACAATGACCCTCCTTATGCCAACGATCTCATGCTCGTCAAACTAAACGAATCAGTGATGGAGTCTAACACCATCAGGCGCATCCCCGTGGCGTCCCAATGCCCCACCCCTGGGGATACCTGCCTAGTCTCTGGCTGGGGTCGACTAAGGAACGGTGAGCTCCTGGGAACATGACCACCCTCTCTGAGAAGGTTCCCACCCAGTCAAAAGGGGCTGACCCTCCGTTCTGTGTCCCAGGGAGACTGCCCAGCCTGCTGCAGTGTGTGAACCTCTCAGTCGTGCCAGAGGAGACCTGCCGGCTGCACTATGACCCTGTGTACCACCTCAGCATGTTCTGCGCTGGAGGAGGACAGGACCGAAAGGACACATGCAATGTGAGATACAGGAGGATGGAACAGAGATGGGGGTGGGGAGGTACAGGTGCAGAAGGTATACCTGAGGGACACTCAGACGGGATATAAGAAACGGAGAGAGCCAGGTGTGGTGGCCCACTTCTTTAATCCCAGCAGGGAGGCAGAGGCAGGTGATCTCTGTGAGTTCAAGGCCAGCTAGATATACACAGTGAGACCCTGTCTCAAAAGGAAGAGGAGATGGGGGTAAGAGAGTAGAGAGGAACAGGGAGGCAGAAACACAGAGACCCAGAAGCCAGGCAAGGCTGTTCAGACCGCTAAGCTTAGCCACTCAGGGAGCTGAGAAGGAAGACCTGCCTGGACAGCTCAGTGAGATCGTGTCTCAGAATAAAATGGAAAAAGATGGCTAGGAATATAGATCAGTGCAAAACACCTACCTAAGACCTCCAATGAGTGGCTGGGTGTGTGGCTCAGTGGTAGAGCTCCTTGGTAAAGGCACTCACTGGATTCTGTTTCCAGAACAGAACAGAACAGAACAGAAAGAAAAATAGACCTAGAAAAAACAAAACACAAATATCCAGTCTGAGAATGTAAAATGAAAAGGACATAGATAGAGAACACCGAGACAGAGAGGCGGATGAGGAAGCCCTGGAGGACACAGACAGACAGGGCTGCAGCCAGTTGTGTGGATACATGGCTCCTGTTTAGGTGGCCTCTAGGCTCTTGCATGGGCATGCGGCTGCCTTCCTCGTCTCCGTCTACCATGCTGAGGTGGGCACCCTGGGACTTCGTGTTTATCTTCAGCTCATGAGCTCCTGGATCCTCTCTCTCTCTCTCTCTCTCTCTCTCTCTCTCTCTCTCTCTCTCTCTCAGGGGGACTCTGGGGGTCCCATTGTGTGCAACAGGTCCCTGCAAGGGCTCGTGTCTATGGGGCAAGGAGAATGCGGACAGCCTGGTATACCAAGTGTCTACACCAATCTCTGCAAGTTCACTAACTGGATCCAGACCACCATTCAGACCAACTATGGACTGACCACACCACCCACATGAAGCCTGCTGAGGGAAACAGAGACTCGGGATTGCTCTCAACCCTCTTCCCTCAGACCCACCCACAAGTTCAGACCCCAGCCTCCTCCCTCAGACTCAGGGATCCAGACCCCAGCCTCCTCCCTCAGACTCAGGAATGGGACCCACCTGCATTTTCTCTGTGTGCAGTGCTCCCTAGTAGCCCAGTGTTGACCTGGCCTTGCCCCCACCCAGACACCGCCCATCTCCTTCTCAGGGATCCACAAATAAAAGCCTCTCAGTTCTGTTTGAAGTGTTCCTGCCTCCCTCTCCATCATGCGTTTCCTCTTCCTGCCTTGGTTTCCCATCCATGCAATGGGAGCACAGGCCAGGAAGCCACTGGGCTGCTGTGCAGCAGCTCTACAGATGTCACCTGCTGGTGACGTGAAGCGACACCAGCTCTACAGATGTCCTCTCACCTCCAGAAGTGGGGGCTTCAGCTTTACAACCTCTCTTGTGACTGCTCTGCTTTTGCTTTTGTTTGTGATTTTAAGATTTACTTTTTTTATTTTTATTTATGTGTGTGTGTGTGTGTGTGTGTGTGTGTGTGTGTGTGTGTGTGCGTGTAAGTACTGTGCCCGTGGAGACCAGAAGAGGGTAGCAGATGCCCTGGAGTTGGAGCTACAGAAGGATATAAGTCACTGGACATGGTTTCTGGGAATCTAACCCCTATGTCTTAGTTAGGGTTTCAATGCTGTGAGAGACACCATGAGCACAGCAACTTTTATAAAGGAAAACATTGAATCGGGGCTGGCCTACAGTTTCAGAGGTTAATCCTCTATCTTCATGGCAGAGAGCATGGCGGCAGGCAGACATGGTTCTGGAGAAGGAGCTGAGAGTTAGTTCTACATCTTGATTCTCAGGCAACAGAAAGTGAACTGAGTGTCCCACACTGGGCATAGCCTGAACATATGAAACCTTAAAGCCTACTACTACAGTGACATACTTCCTCCGACAAGGCCACACCCCCTAGTAGCGCCACTCCCTGTGGGCCAGACATTCAAACACACGAGTCTATGCGGCCATTCCTAATCAAACCACCACCTTCCTCTCCATGGCCCACATAGACTTGCAGCCATAATGTAATGCAAAATGCATTTCGCACAACTTCAAAAGTCCCTATTGTCTATCACGGTCTCGACAGTGTTTAAAAGTCCAGAGTTCAAAGTCTCTTCTGAGATACATGTAATCTCTTAACTGTAATCCCCTATAAAATCAAAATCAAAAAACAGATCACATACTTCCAACATACATACAGGATATACATTACCATCCCAAAACAATGACTGGAAATACTGGACCAAACCAAGTCCAAACCCAGCTGGGCAAACTCCAAACTCTGTTCTCCACTTCTGATGTTAAAACACTCTTCAGAGTCTACATGGGAAGTATAAAAAGACAAGATCTCCTGAGTAAATTGGGACCATGGGGATCATGGGAGAGGGTTGAAGGGAAAGGAAGGGAGGGGAGCAGAAAAATTGTAGAGCTCAATAAAATCAATTTTAAAAAGTGGAGGGAACACTTTGCAGATCAGCTGGGCAGTGGTGGCACACGCCTTTAATTGCAGCACTCGGGAGGCAGAGGCAGGCGGATTCTGTGGGTTCGAGACCAGCCTGATCTACAAGAGCTAGTTCCAGGACAGGCTCCAAAGCCACAGAGAAACCCTGTCTCAAAAAAAAAACAACAAACCACTCTTCAGATCTCCAACTTATTTCACTGCAATGCATTTCCTCCTCTTGGGCTGGCTCCACTTCCTGTGAGCAGCTCTCCTCAGCAGTGAACCCACAGCTCCGGCATCTCCAACACCTCGTGTTCTCCAAAGCAATCCAGGCCTTCATCTTCACAGCTTCACACAGTGACCTCTCTAGGCCTCCATTCCAGGGCACCCTGACACATGCCTGACTCCAGGTGCTTTCCTTAGTCACAGAGGGAGATTACATAACCCCTTTCTTTTATCCTTGACTCTAAAGCCATAACCATATGTCTGAAGCTACCAAAATTCTGCTGCTTACTGGGGCTGGAACAATTACATCTTCACTGGCTTTCTGTTTTCCATGATTTCTTTCACTGCCTAAGCTTGACTTTCTTGGAACTTGCTCAGTAGACCAGGCTGGCCTTGAACTCAAAGATCTGTACTCCTCTCCTCAGAGCTGAGATTAAAAGCATGTACCACCACACCTAGGCACAAGCTGTTTTTTAATTCCTTTTCATAAGTTGGAAGCTTAGCTGGGTGGGATCTTGCCCTGAGGTCTCCATCCCCTTTATTCCATTTCTTAATCTGTTTATCTCCTTGGACACAGAACTTAGCTCCATTCCAACTCCTTGTACCCCTTTTCTCTTCAAATTGTACATTTTGTATCTTTCCTTTCTCAGTTCTTTTCATTTCCATTATAGAACTTCCTAAGAGTGAAAGCTAATAACCACACGACAAAGTCAACCCTAGGCTGTTTTGAGACTTCCTCCATCAATAGAATTAATCCAAAACCCTCACTTTAGCCTCACCTAGACTTGTCAGACATAGCAAAAAGAATTCACATTCTTCACCAAAATGTCACAAGACTGTCTCTAAGCCATATACTAACATTCTTCTCTGAAACCCCCTTAGCCAGGCCACCACAGTTCAAATGTCCCTCAGCACCACTGTCTTCTGTGGTCCTACCCATTAAGCCTTTAAAGCATTCAACTGCTTTTCTAATCCAAAATACCAAAGTCCGTGTTCCTCCAAACAAATTGGTTAGGCCTATCTCAGCAATACTAACTTCTGTTAGTGTTTCTATTACTGTGAACAGACACCAATACCAACTTTTATAAAGGAAAACATTGAATCGGGGCTGACCTACAGTTTCAGAGGTTAATCCACTATCTTTGTGGCGGAAAGCATGGCGGCATGCAGGCAGACGTGGTCCTGGAGAAGGAGCTGAGAGTTCTACATCTTGATCCACAGGCAACAGGAAGTGAACTGAAACCACCACACTGGGCATAGCCTGAACATATGAAACCTTAAAGTCCACTCCCACAGAGACATACTTCCTCCGACAAGGCCACACTCCCTAATAGTTCCATTCCCTGCAACCAAGCATGCAAACACATGAGTCTATGCTGGGCCATACCTATTCAAACTACCACACCCTATTTTCTGCAAGAGTAGCCATACTCTCAACCACTAGCCATCTTTTCTGTCCCTGTTTTTGTCTTTTTTCCCACACCTTAGAATGTTCCACTGTACCTGTAATGGTCTGTCCTATCCCTTTAAGAGACAAACCACGCCCACTCCCTCCCTTGTCTGCCTAGGCAAGCTGATCTTCAGCTTCCAGCCTGAGTCCTTTCCTTTCCATCTCTCTCTTGAAGAGGCAGCTTTTGTCTCCCCATTTCTTCCCTTTCCCCTTCTCCGTTTCTCTCTCTCTCTCTCTTTCTCTGCCTCTCTCTCTCTCTCTGCTCTTCTCCCCTTTTCCATTTTCCCCTCCATAACCCATTAAATAAATATCCACCCTCACTCTGCATGGAATGCCTATCTACGTCTCTGTCTCTCACCCGCCGCAGGGCTCCCTGTCCGAGACCAGCCACCTTCGGAGACCTGCAGCATGGTCTCATAGTGTGCCCATCCATCTGTCTCTCCTCGTGGAACTGGCTGTCCCAACTGGCTGTCCCGTTGAGGTCTCTCACCCACCATGCAGCTCCCTGCCTGGGACTCACTGCCCCTAGTGGCCCACTGCAGCCACTTGGGGAACTGGGCCATCCCTGCCTGGGACTGGCTGCTCTCGGGACCTGCCTGCTGCCTGCCACCACTTGGGGATCTGCAGCATTTTACTTAACCATTACAGTACCTGTCTTAGGACCCAGCTGCTGTAGCTGGAAACTAATGGGAAAAATCTGAGATGCCTGCTGTGAGTCCCAGAGACAAAGACAGGGCCACACTCAGCACATATAACAGGAGGAACTGCTATTGGGCTCTCCGTTGATAAACTATACTAGCAAGGTGGTGCATATCTGTAATACAAGCATAGAGGAGACTGAGGCAGAGAGACCAAGAGTTCAAAGCCAGCCCAGGTTACATAGAGAGACCCAGTCCCAAAACAAACAAACAAAAAAAACTGGATTTGTAGATGTACCCACAAAGGAAGTAAGGAAGTGTCCACCCCTTTTATTTGTCTTGCTGTTCTTTATTCTGCTTTGCTTTGAAACAGGATCTTATATAACCCAGGATGGCCTGGAATTCATTATGTAGCCAAGGGGGATCTTAAATACTGATCCTCATGCCTGTACCTTCCAAGACCTGGGACGGCAAGTATGCACCACCACACCCAACTATCAAAAAAAAAATTACGTATCATTTAACAGATTCTCAGATACACAAAATATGGAGTAAGTTGCTAAAGGTAGCATCAATAAGTTCCCTGTCACAGGATATTTTTACAGTGACTCAGAGTAAATGATAGAACAGCCAAGATAGAAATCAGTAGGTATACAAATGATTCAAGCAGTGTAATCAGCACACTTTGCTTCCTTGGTATCTGTGGATTAGTGCATCCTCCGTCTGTAGAACATAAAACCTCTCACACACACCTGCCGAGATGGCTGACACTGCGGAATGTGACCAGCTCAAGTGTCAATTATGCAAAGAGCAGGGAGTTTAGAGAGGGTTTAAAAAGTATGCCAATTTAGAAGGCAGTCTAGCAGATTCTTTGTTTTTTGTTTTGTGTGTGTATGTGTGTGTGTTGTGTGATACTGTGGGTATGTGTGTATCACAGGACATACGTAGAAGTCAGAGAACAACCGTGAGTGTTGGTCCCTGTCTTCCACCTAGAGATTGTCTCTTGTTTGCTGCTATCTTCAGCAAGACTGCTTCTGACATCTCCACCTCCCATCTCAGCGCGGGAGTGCTGGAATTGCAGATATGGGCACTACTATGTCTGGCTTTCCTGTGGGTGCTGGGGATCTAAACTCAGACCGTCAGTGATTGCATAGCAAGTGATTTCCCCACCAAGCCATCTTCCCAGCCCTCTAGCAGATTCTTACACACGTATCTGCTTGACGGTCAGAAGTTCCACCCTAGCTGTTTATCTAAGATCTGTGGGGAAAATCAAGAACAGAAGCCTTGCTTAGGATCAGGGAAGGCAACTCAGTTGAGTACTTACCTAGCATGTGTGAACCCTGGGTTCCATCCACAGCATGGCATACTCTGACTATGGGGTTACATGTACTTACCTAGCATGTGTGGACCCTGGGTTCCATCCACAGCACGGCATACTCTGGCTGTGGTGTTACATAACTGCAATTCCAAGCATTTGGGAGGTCACGGTAGGAAAATCAGGAGTTCAAGGCAGTTCTTAGTTCCCTAGTTTAAGGCCAGTCTGGGTTACATGAGACCCTGTCACCCCCTGCCCCTCCCACACAACTGTTTTGCTTAGGAATCAGGTTGGAAATAAGCAAATGTCTACCAGTTAGTGAATGACGTGGTGACCTGTATGTGAAGCGTATGGCACTCGGTGGTTAAAAGAAACAGAACTGCAGTGGTATAGGTATGGTTATGTCTGAAACCCTTGTGCACCAGAAAGCCATACTGTTACATACAAACTGTTATATACTGTATGAATCCATTTACATGGAGTCCTAGGACCAGCGCAACTCATCATTGATGCCTAGGTGCTAGGATAGTTGCCAGGATGAGAGGAGAAGAAAGCATGCTGCTTAGTTTTAACTTCAGTTTTGTCCGCTTTGGCCAGCCAGAAGGAGGCATCGGATCCCCAGAGCTGGAGGAGCAGCCTCATGTGGTACTGAGAGCCTGACTTGGGTCCTCTGCAAGAGATGTACACAGCTCTCACTACAGAGCCATTTCTCCAACCAGAAAGAGTCTTAATGCACAATTATGTAAATCAAGTTCACCTGTGGGCACGCCTATAGGGATTTCCTGATTGTTAATAGACGTAGGAGGACCCAGCACACTGTAGGTGGCGCCATTCATTAGGCAGGAGGTCCTGAACCAAACTGAGTAAGAAAGGAGTAAGCTGACAGAGAAAGCAAGCAAGGGTGAGTGTATCTTGTTTGTTCTTGACTATTAAAGCGATGCTATTAACTGCTTGAGCTCCTGCCTCGACTTCCCCAAAATGAAGGAATGTGACTTTAAAATGTCAACCAAATAAACCCTCTCCTACCTTGCTTTTTGTTGGGGTGTTTATCACAGCAGCAGAAGGTATCGGATACTGGGAAGAGGCACAGGAGAAGACATAGTGTTGGCGGAAAAATTTACAGGAGTCGGCGTAGCATTCCAGTGGTGAGAGTTTCCCAGATGCAGGCATTTGCCAAGTCTTGTTACACTATTCATTTGAAATCTGAGCACTACACTGTGGATTCCTCAATGAAAAATTATCCCTCAATTAAAGAAACCACTAACAATATTTACAGAAATGAACCAAATACCAAGACGCCCAAGAAGCGAATCTCAACAAAATCAACTCTATAATATACACCGCACATTGTCTGGCCTCAAAGTAATTACACTAGAAGTCATAGCAAAGTGATAACCAGGAAATCACCACATGGTCATGACTGGGGGAAAAAAAAACACAGCTCAAATGAGACACATAATGGAAATCAGAAATTATTTTTGTATGAATAGGTAAAGAAATGTATGCTTACTTTAGATTCTGCTCTGTTTTCAAAGAGAAATGTGTAGCAATCATCACACAGTTGAGAAGAAAAAAGCTGAGAAATAATTACTAAGCCATCATCTTTAGAAGAATGCCTTCAGGACTGGAGAGATAGCTCAGTGGTTAAGAGCACTGGCTGTTCTTCCAGAGGTCCTGGGTTCAATTCCCAACACTCACGTGGTGGCTCACAACTGCCTATCACACCACTCCAGGGGATATTACGCCCTTTTCTGGCACCTGCTTTCATGTACACACACATGTGTACACAAAGTGAACATATCAAACATAGTTAAACATAAAATCAATCTTTAAAACAGTTTTTCAGCCACAAAATTCCACATATTTTTAATTAGGTTGTCATGGAGTGTCCAGAATGGGTAACTTTGCAGAAACAGAAGCCAGAACTGGAAGAAGGGGAGAGTGGAGAGTGACCATGCATGGTGTGAGGCTTCTAAATCTAGTTATGATGAGGATTGCTGGAGCCTTGAGGCTCGTGTATAAAGACATATGTGTACGCGTTGTGTTTATGTATGCTAGCATGTGTGGGGGTATACAGAGGCCAGAGAAAGAGATCAAGTGTCTCTTGAAACAGGGTCTCTTGCTGAAGCCAGAGCCAGGTTGTCATCCAGTGAACCCCAGAGGTCCTCCTGTCTTTGTCTTCCACAGTTCTGTGGTTACAGGCAAGCACCGCTAGCTGTTTACATGGTGCTGGGGATTTCAACTCAGGTCCTCATGCTTATATAACAAGATGGTACCTGTTGAACCATCTCTCTAGCCCCCCATATATGAAGGTTTGGCACATCTTTACCTGAAGAAAAGATACATGGTATGTTCATTCCCATGGGACAATGACAGACCTCAATGAGTTGGTTATCAATGCCCAACCCTAAGGAACAGAGCGAAGCCCAGGTCGGGGAGGGAAAGTCAATGTGTCTCTGCCAATGTTGTAGGGTCAGTGTCCTTCATGTCAGATAGTGGGGTTCATGAGACTCAGGAAGTAGATACAACTTACAGATCTTGAAAACTTCCTGCAACTTACAGGATTCACAAGAGTGCTCCCCCAAGTTATACAAGCAGTTACAACTCAGGGATACAGCTTTTGTGAGTTTTCACCCCTGACAGAGACCAAGCCACTAAGATATAGCTGCTGTCTTTCCTGGTCACCTTATTTCTAACTATTGTCTATAGCATGGCCTCTTTTCTGGAGTAGATGGAGACTCCTCATTAGGAACCATTCTAACCCGTAATTTGATTTGTTAAAATTAGCTGTGTTAGAAGCAAAAATATATAAAAGAGCCTCATCACCCTATGTGTGCTCCTCAAGAAGGTAGGGCCTTCGGGGATAGTCAGCTGGAGCCTGCTAGACTGGCTTTGACTTCCCAGTACCTTGCCATCTCCTCAGCTAGGTTCATACTCAGATGTAAGCCCCCCTCCCCGCCCCATGCTTTTTGTCAGTCCTAATGCTTCTGGTCATTTGTTCACATCAAACTGACACTTGCCACAGCAGCAGCGTAAGTCCCAGGGCTCTTATCTTCAAAGTCAAGGGCCAGCCACAAATTCAGATTCTGGAGTCTAGGCTTCTCAGGTCACCTAGGGAGGTAGAGGGGAGGGAGAGTGGTGGGAAGGAAGAGAGGGAGGGAGGGAGGGAAGCCAGGCATAGTAGTGCATACTATGACCCCAGCACTTGGGAAATGGAGGCAGGAGGATCATATATTCAAGGTCATCATCAGCTATAGGTGATTTCGAGGCTAGTCTGGGCTAAATGAGACCCAGGGAGGAAGCAGGGAAGCAAAGAGAGAAAGAGAAAGCCTGTGAGTCACCTGTCCTCCTAATTCTCCCTGGGGAGCCATTTTTGTGCCAGGACAGCAGAAGTTAGTAATTGTAGCAGAAACTGTCTAGCCCACAAAACCTAAAATCATTACTTTCTGGACCTTAACTAAATGTTCGCCAACCTCTAGACCCCACAGTCCTGATGATCTCAACTCCAGACCCTGGTCCAGAGCAGACGAGAGCAGGACGGGTGACTTCAGAGTTTAGACCTCAGCTCTGCTCACCATTTTGCTCTTGGCATCAGACCACAGACTCCACGAGGACCCTGAACACGTTCAGGCAAGTAGGTGCACAAACCTGTGTAGAGAAAGAAGGGAGAGAATCCCCTAGGGATGAAGGAAGGGAGCCGAGAAGGAGGAAGACAGACAATAGGGAGAAAGAAGGGGTGAGAGAGGAAAAAGAAGGAAGAGCAGGGGAGGGGAGGGAAAGAAAGACAAACCCAGGCAGTGTCTTGACAGAGATGCCCAGACTGAAGGACACAGCTGGATTGTGTCACAATGGCCCATGTTAGAAAACATTAACTCATTCCACAAATATATCTCGAGTACCTATTATGCAAGCAGCTGGGGACCCTGGATAAGCCACTGGAAAACACTGACCCTCGTCTTTACCATGGTGAAAGGCACTCTAGAGTAGCAAGCGTAGGAAAGTCAGCTGTCTGATAAGCTGGAAGTGGGGTGTTGATACGATGTCAAGTTAAAGAGCAAGGGAGATCAGGAGTGAGGGGAAATTTTAGTGTCCGAAAAAGACAAATGTCCCACAAACTGACTTAAACTGGCCCATCCAGACAACAACATCCTACCCCACAGAAGAGGGAATGAGCAGCTGGCATGGTAGGCACACACCTGTAGTCCCAGAACTCCAGAGTCTCAAGGCAGAAGCAGAAATTCAAGGCCGTCTACAGCTACGTGGCAAGTCTGAGACCAGCAGCCTGGGCTATCCAAGACCCTGTTTTGGGAAATAAACAGAAATCATCAGAGCTGGATCTGGTGGACAGGTCTAAAATCCCAGGCTGGGAGACTGAAGCAGGAGGATTTCAGGTTTGAGGTCAGTTCGGGTTATAGACTGAGAGCCTGTCTCTAAACAAAAAAACATAAAAACTGACTTCATGGGGAAAAGAAACAAAAACAAAAATTAAAAAAAAAAACAAGCCAGGAGTTCCTGGAAACTTAGCTAATCTGAGAGGAGGCACGGGAGAGTTTGGGGGATAGTGGGAAATTCTAGATTATGATTGTGGCAATGGGGAGATGGCTCAGTCAGGAGAGGGTCTGGTGGCCACCTATAAGTCCGGTCTCAAACGGTGGAGACAGGGAGTCCTCAGGGCAAGCTGGCTGGTAAGATTTGTGGGTTTGAGGGACTCTCACTCAGTGAATAAGGTGGAAGGACAAAGATGATTCCCAACATCAAAACCTTGAGCCTGTATACACACCCACACACACGTGCAAACACATACACACATATGTGTGCATGCACACACACAAAAAAAAAAAACTGAGGCTACCCTATGATCTCTGTGTGCAGCATACCCAAGACTAAACATATCAAATTTTGCAGGACTGGAAGGCTCCCAAAAGAGAATTTTACCCGATATAACTTTTTTCTTAATTAAAAAAAATTATATTTACTTATGTATGTGAACCTGGACTTGTGAGCGTGAGTGCTGGTGTGCACAAGGCCAGAGGAAGAACAGGGTCCTGGACCTGCGTTACAGGCAGTTGTGAACTGCCCAGTGTGAGTGCTGGGGACGGAACTCAGGTCCTTTGTAAGAGCAGCGAGTGCTCTCAACTGCTGAGGCATCCATCGCTCCAGTCCCAAAGCCCGGCCTCTTACACAGGTGATGGTGGTGAAATGCAGGGCCTCCTGCTTACATAGCATGAGCTCTGTTGATGAGGCCTTCTCCCAGTCCCTCGGGGTTTCATGGCACATGTCCTAGGCGTGTGGCCTCAGCTTCTCTGTGCTTCTGTTTTCCTCCCAGTGAAATGGAAGTATTGATAAGACCTGCCAGATGTGGCTGTTATTAAAATGTGTCCATGATGATCAAATACTCAGAATATCATCCAGGCAGAAGCAGAGCCCTGAACGCGTTAGCCACACCCACCTCTGTTCACGTCTATCATTAACATGTGCTGGCCACACCCACCTCTGTTCATGTCTATCATTAACATGTGCTGGCCACACCCACCTCTGTTCACGTCTGTCATTAACATGTGCTGGCCACACCCACCTCTGTTCATGTCTATCATTAACATGTGCTGGCCACACCCACCTCTGTTCACGTCTGTCATTAACATGTGCTGGCCACACCTACCTCTGTTCACGTCTATCATTAACATGCACTGGCCACACCCACCTCTGTTCATGTCTGTCATTAACATGCACTGGTCACACAAACCTCTGTTCACGTCTGTCATTAATTCACCCTGAGATTTGTGACTTTGCATCCCTGGTCCCCAGTTCAGACGCTCTCCCAATCTGTCTTGTTGTCTCTGGCTTTCACTGTTCCTCTAACTCCCTGTCCCTTGGTTCCCCTGCAGCTCCTCATCAGAGGCGTGAGTCCCTTTCTCTGCATCTCAGAGTCACACTGGAGATCAGCCCAGGTCCAGTTGTCCCAACTTGGAGGGAGATGCTGGCATCTAGTGGCCAGATCCAGAACTGCTCCAGAACTGCTCCAGTGAGAGCTGCTAGCTAGGGATGACCATGGTGGGGACTAAGAAACCCTTTAAAAAAAAAACTTATTATGCATAAAATATTCTGTCTGTGTGTGTGCCTGCAGGCCAGAAGAGGGCACCAGATCTCATTACAGATGGCTGTGAGCCACCATGTGGTTGCTGGGACTTGAACTCGGGACCTTTGGAAGAGCAGACAATGCTCTTAACCTCTGAGCCATCTCTCCAGGTTTCCCTAAGAAACCCTTTAAATGGTGGCTTTAAGGTTACTTGGGAAGTGTGAGGTGGATGTTATTCTTGTAACTGGTCTTAACTGGAGGCTCCTAGGAGGTGTGGAAGGACAAAGGGAGCACAGAGTGACCAGGTCAACATAGAAACAAAGGCAGAAACCTTTGGAGTCTGGCTCCAAGGATGCCATTCGAGCCATGTCTCCCCTCCTCCTCCCTCTCTCCTTTAGAAACTTCTTCTCTGTCCCTCTTTCCTTCTCTGTCCCTCCTTCTCCCTCTTTCCCTCGTTCTCCTTCTTTTTCAGTCTCTCCTTTGTCTCTTCCTGTCTTCTTCCCTTACCTCTCCATATTTTGTCTCTATGTGTCTCTACCCCTCTTTCCATCTCTGTCTGTCTCTCCCCACCTCAACTTGCCTCTGCATCTCCTCCTAATCTCTTCTCCATCTCTCTCTCCCATCTCTGTCATGTGTGTGTGCATGTGTGTGCCTATGTCTGTGTGTATGCCTTTGTGTGTGTCTGTTCTATGTGTGTATCTGTCTGTCTGTCTGTCTGTGTCTCTGTGTGTGTATGTGTGTCTGTATCTGTGTGTGTGTGTCCGTCTGTCTGTGTGTGTCTCTGTGTGTGTATGTGTCTGTATCTGTGTGTCTGTCTGTCTGTGTCTCTGTGTGTGTATGTGTCTGTATCTGTGTGTCTGTCTGTGTGTGTCTTTGTGTGTATGTGTCTGGATCTGTGCATCTGTGTGTGTGTCTGTATGTCTATGTGTGTCTCTGTGTGTCTGTCTGTCTGTGTCTCTGTGTATATATGTGTCTGTATCTATGTGTCTGTGTGTGTCTTTGTATGTATATGTCTGTATCTGTGTGTCTGTGTGTGTCTGTATGTCTGTGTGTTTCTCTGTGTGTGTATGTGTCTATATCTGTGTGACTGTGTGTCTGTATGTCTGTGTGTGTCTCTGTGTGTGTATGTGTCTGTATCTGTGTGTCTGTGTGTGTCTGTATGTCTGTGTGTGTCTCTGTGTGTCTGTCTGTCTGTCTGTCTGTGTCTCTGTGTATATATGTGTCTGTATCTATGTGTCTGTGTGTGTATGTGGCCATGCCCAGAAGAGAAAGTCAGAGCTCCCAGAACTGGAGTGACTGGTGGTTGTAAGACACCTACTGTGACTGGAAACTGACTTTGGTTCCTCTGGAAGACCAGCAAGTTCTCTTCACCACCAAGCCGTTTCTCCAGACCATCTCTCTCTCCTTCTAAGGGCACTTACTATACCTTGAAGGCCCCATCTGCACAGACTCAGGTTAGCCTCCTCTGCTTCCAAAGAACACAATTTCAAAATCAGCCTTGGGTGCTGAGGCTTCTATGTGTGGACTGGTGTGTGTGTATAGAGATGTGTAGCCATCACCTCCTCGTGAAGTCCTTGGGACAGCTGTTTGGTACCTAGGCTCATCAAAGTCAAGTGGGCTAGCCACAGAACAGGTTCCATTTGGCCATCAACATCACCACCCAGCATCTGCAGAAGCAGCTCAGGCAGGAGGACAAATGGAAACTCAGGTGTGTCTGTCTCGGGATCACCGCTGTCAAACTAGTGTTTGTTTTTATGTATGCAGTGTTCTGTTTGCAGGCCAGAAGAAGGCACCAGACCCCATTACAGATGGCTGTGAGCCACCATGTGGGTGCTGGGAATTGAACTCAGGACCTCTGGAAGAGCAGCCAATGTGCTTAACCGCTGGGCTGTCTCTCCAGCCCTAAGCTCGTGTTTCTGATGCTGTGTCCTTTGTCACATGGAGTCACTCCAACATCCTGCAGTGTCTAGCTGCTTTAGTGTTGCCTATGGAATTCACAGGCCACTGTGACTGGCCACAGAGGCCACTGAAGAGTCCTCTGGGCAACTTACAGCCAGTTACACCACTAAAGAGTCTGAACCCCCAGTTAACCAATATTTTACCTCTGATGGAGCTTCATGGAGGCTCAGCGGAGGCTTGAAGCACATTAAAGGGGTGTAGTAGCATTTCAAATGTATTTTAATAAATAAAGACTGCCTGAAGATCTGAGAGTAAGACAGTCCCACTGGTCAGCCTTACAAACCAGATCATGGTAACACACACCTTTAATCCCAGTAGCCACCCTAGCTGCCATAGAAACTGCATGGTGTGCGCCTCTAATCCCAGTGGTGCGCGCCATTGTTCTCAGCCTTAGAGAGAAATATAAGAGAGACAGCGCTCAGATGCAGTCTCATTCTGAGATTCCGGGAGACAGGATTGCCATTTCAGACTGAGGTCAAGGTAAGAGCCAGTGACTGAGGGTTTTGCTTTTCAGATCTTCAGGTTGAACCCCAATTTCTGACCCTGAGTTTTTATTAGTTGTGCTTTAAAGGAGTTGTTAGGGTCAAAGCCTGGACTATGACAACTCTAACAAGCTAGGCTTAGCCGCTCACCTTCCATAGATCTAGTAGACAGAGAATAGAGAAAAACAGAGAGGATATTTGTTCAATGTGTCACCTTAGGAAGAAAAACAAAGAGATCCAGTGACATCTCTGCCTCAAAGTTCACCTTTGGGTTCCTGACCCAATGGTTTAAATTTAAATTAAAAAAAAAAAGGCAAGAGACAAGCATTAACTGAGCAGTACTGGCCAAGGTGTGGCGCCTTCCATGGCCCTCAGCTACAGCCTCTCCTGCCAGGTGCTCTGACAGACTCAGAACTGTCTGAACGCTCTTTCCAGGAGACACCCCTCCCATCGAGTACCAGACTTCGGCCTTGTCTTCTCCCAGTGTGCAACTCCCAGGGAGACCCCAATTCCTTCTAGTCTATTGTCCCATAGTCTGATAGTCAGGGCACAAGTGTGTCTCTCCTGCACCTTCTACATGAGAATGTTAGTGGTTCTCTCTTCCCAGTCTCCTCTGGGTGACCACAGCTCTCTATCTAAGACAGACACGCTCAAGTCCAGTCCAAAGGAAAGAACTACACATTACTGGGCCTGGTGCTAAGCAGAACCCACTCCTGGACTCCCACAGCTCCTGGTCTCCAGTCCTGGTCTCGCTCTGTGCGAGCCTTGCCCCGCCCTGCAGAGGAGCAGTTCGCAGAGGTTGGGCCAGCAGAGCATTCCAAGGTGAGGAGGGCAGGAGGGGGCCTGTGCACGCCCTCCTGTGGGGGTGTGGCTTCCCCACTCGTTTCCCTGACCCTCCTCCATGATACTCCTCCAGCTCCAGCTTCGCGTTTCTTTGTCTTTGAGTCTCACAGGCCCTGGGCACTCAAGCCCAGACTCTTCACTTCTGGGATCGGCTGTGTCTCAGGACTTACTGTGTGTCCCTCCGCCCTCTGCGTGCTGTCTAAACTGCTTGGCAGTTCTTACCCCAGTTCTCTGCGTGCTGTCTAAAGTGCTTGGCAGTTCTTACCCCAGAGTGGTGCCTTGGGCTCCTCCTCTGCCTCTGTGGGGTCTGTGTGAGAGGGGCGGGGTCTAGTCTTCTTTCTCACCACCCCGGTTCTCTTTCTTCAACAGCACTCCTCTTCCCACAGACACCAGAGCCGAAGACCCCAGCTCCTCTTTCCCAGACCCAGAGAATGCCCTTCTCCATTGGACTTACGTGTCATTGAAGAATTTATGGACTTACCCCATGCTTCCATTTTCTTAATCTGTGAAATGGGCTTTCTTTTAAATGTTAAACAAGAAGGGGAACATATAATAAGTCCTTAATGAGAGTTAGTTATTTTAAACAAGAGCCTGTGAGCTATTTATTCAAAATGTGTATGACTATATACAATTGTAGAGAAAATTTCTAAAGATAGCACTAAAATAATATTTTAAATCAGACATATTCACAGAACTAGATAAAGACAGTAAAGATTATACCATTATATACCCAAAAAATCCATAAGAAGAAACTCAGGATCTAGAGATTCAGCATTCATAGACTGATGCAGTAGACCAGATTCCAGGCAAAGCCTGGAAGGCAGAAGTTGTTGAGGACATAACAAGGAGCTGCGATAGGAAATATGTTTATCTCTAGGTCTGCCCGAAAGCCAGGGGCCCAAGGTGGAAGATTACTCACTATATGGGGACATAGATTACATTTGAGGAGCGATGATGAACAGGGAGGAAGTGAACAGGAGTGAGAGAAACGAGAGAGAGAGAGAGAGAGAGAGAGAGAGAGAGAGAGAGAGAGTTTGTCATGCAGAAATGCCAAAGAGGACTTGCAGAATCACAGGGCCACGATCTACGGACGTCTCCCTTTCTGTCACAGGGGCCCTACAAACACATACGCCCTTGCACTGGATAGTCTTTTTATCAACTTTATACAGGCTAGAGTCATCTGAGGAAAGGTAACCTCACTCAAGAAAATGCCTCCATCAAACTGATTTTAGGGAAGTCGACTGAGCAGTTTCTTGGTCATTGATTGGTGTGACCAAGATTCAGTTAGCTGTAGATTGTTGAAAGGAGGGGCCTCTCATTGGTTCCTGGCTGCTCAGCCCCGAAATAACCACACAGATACTGTGTTAATTAAATCACTGCTTGACCCATTAGCTCTAACTTCTTATTGGCTAACTCTTACATCTTAATTTAATCTACTTCTAGTAATCTGTGTATCGCCATGTGGCTGTGGCTTACCAGGTAAAGCTCCCTCCGGCTCCAGTGGACTCCATGGCTTCTCAACCGCCTCCACCTCCTTTTTCCCAGCATTCTGTTTAGTGTTCCTGGCCTGCCTCTATACCCTACAAAGGCCCAAGACAGTTTCCTTATTAACCAATGGTATTCACGCATACAGAGGGAAATCCCACATCAGTAGATGGTGCCATACTTAAAGAGGTGGTTGTGAGGTTGAGCAAGCTATGGGGAACAAGCCTCTATGGAGGATGTGTGCAGTTCACCGTGCCACTCCCAGCCCAGAGACTTAACTCTACAACACCTCTGAACATTTGTTTAGCTTTTATATTAACTGTATGTGTGATTTGGTGTGGTGTGTGTGTGTGTGTGTGTGTGTGTGTGTGTGTGTGAATGTGTTTGCTTCTGTGTATGGGCATGGAGACCAGGGGAGGACTGGATCTCCCTCTCTATCCCTCTCCCCTTACTCCCTTGAGACCAGGTCTCTCAGTGAACCAGGAGCTCAGCTGGTGACCAGTGAGCCCCATGATCCTCCTGTCTCCACCCCCAAACTCAATGGGAATTTTAGGTGTGTGACACTGCTGTGTTTGTTGGTTTGGTTTGGTTTTTAGAGACAGGGTTTCTCTGTGTAGCCCTGGCTGTCCTGGAACTCACTCTATAGACCAGGCTGGCCCCAAACTCACAGATCCACCTTCCTTTGCCTCCCAAGTGCTGGGATTAAAGGCATGTGCCACCACCACCTGGGAAACAGTGTCCATTTTTAAAAAGGGTTCTGGGGATTGGAACTCAGAAGTCTCTGACTCCCATACTCCCAAGTGCAGAATCTCCTTCCCTTGTGCTGATGCTCCTTCTAGGGATAAATGCTGCTGTTCACAGATGCACCAAGCCAGAACTAGCCAATCAGGAAACAGGAGTCGCCGTGACTGAGCCACTAGAGTGTCCAAGCCAACCTTCATGTAAAGGATTGGGGTTCGCTGACCTCCCTAAGCACCGTCCGCTCCCATACTCTCGCCATGGATCGCCATCTCCTTTCAGGCCAAGAGCATCCTGTCAGAAAAACCCAGATTCTTCTCCTCAGTACACCACTCAGACCCAGATTTTGGATTTGGTTGGATTCAAATGGCATTGATGTGTCACAGAGGAGACCCAGAGAAAAAGCCTGGTCGCCTCCTTGCTTAACTCTCCCCATCTGCTCCCTACTCCCTTCTCTTCAATCCCTACCCTCTGTCCTCCACCAACTCAGTATCTGAAGTGGTCAGAGGAACCCAAATGCCAGCACATCCTGATGCTCAAATGGACCCCATACTAGTCACCTCATGCTAGTCCCTCTCAACTAGGACCACAGGAGAATCGCCACCTCCACCTCCCTTCCTGCACACATGACGCTATGTGCCAGGCACCCTGACTACCCCTTGTTCTAGACAGGGCTGAGACCCCGGGGTATCTGCACAGCCTAACATATCTGAGAGACCAGAAGGCCAATGGAAGTGGATGATGCCCCTAAGACAGTCTCTTCCTGCTTCCACCCAATAGCCATGGAGCCATTGCTGTGAAAACCTGGGCTTCCTCAAGCCCCTTTCTACCAGGTTTCCTTGGGTCACCCAGATTCTAGGTGGCATCTTATAAACTGTTCCTAGAAAGGGGACAAGGGAGCTCCCTGGCCTGGGGAATGGGCGAGGGTTACTCGCAGAAACATGATGTCATGGCGGTGGTTGTTCACTTCACAGTCTGGTTTCTGGGTGAAGTGGGATAAGCCTCCAAACCCAGGGCTGTGCTTATGGCTCATGGCACCAGCTCTGGAGCACCCTTGTGGAGGGGTGGGAAGAAGGAGAAACCACGGAAGGGGCAGAAGAACTTGCTTCTCTGTCTCTTTGGACACCTGGGGATCCCAATTCTTCCCTGAGAGCTTGAACCAATTGTTCCCGCCCAAAAAGATCATGGAGCTCCCAGCCACACACAACAGGAATGAGGTCCCTTGGCTTCCAGTACTTTCTTTCAAGGATGTAGGAATCCTGAACCCCTTTCGAGATCCCCATCCCCTTGCTGAAGAGCTGATGTCTCCTCGGGAGCCTCAGGTGCCGGACCCACACCCTCCTCACCCAGAGCCTGGACCTCAGCCTCTTCCTCTGTCAGAATCCAGCCTTCCAGCCCCACCCTGGGTCCTCAGCTCAGCCGAGCCCCACAGATTCTAAGCCTTTCTTCTGAACTGACAACAGGCTGCTGTGGACACTGTCAGGAGCTGGGCCTGCAGCCTTGGTTACCAAGGAGATGGGATGAAGCCATTAGAGTGAGACTCGGGGGCAAAGGACAATTTGGGGTTAGGTGAGGAGACTTTGTGTAGAGCCCCTGTCACACCATTGCTCTTGTCACCCTGCCGTGAGCCCCTTCACAGCCAGGTCTCAGACCACAGGAGCTTAGCCAGTGTGAGCCAGGGTCAACAGAACAGGAAGATGTGGGTTCTCATGCCAGGCACAGTCCTTCATGCAGAAGGAGCCCAGCCTACAGATTTAGGGGTGGGGTTCAGACATCTTCATTCCTGTAGGGTGGGAGGGAACGTGGGGGGAACGAAGACTTTATGAGGCCCGAGAGACTCAGCCCCCAGCTTACCGCCTATCCCTCTATGACTGCCACCATGTGGCTCCTGCTTTTGTGCCTCATCCTGTCTGTGGAGAAAGACGGTGCGACGCTGAGGGAGGGTACCCTGGCAGGGGATGGGACCAGACACCTCCGCCTTCTACCCCTTCAGCAGCCCAGCTCCACCTTCCAACCCACAGCCTGTTTTAGATCAGGGACTGGGTTTCTTCTTGGGGTGCCACCCTGACACCCTATCTCTGCCCCTCCATGCTGCACAGACCTTCCCACTCCTTTTTTTCTGAATCTACCCTGAAACCCAGGATTTCTCTTTGTCTTAGTCCAGCCCCTGCCTCAGGAGCAAATCCTGGGTCTTCACTGTCGGTCACTGAGGGATTCCTCCACTGGAGGCCACCTTAGCCCCACCAAGACTTACTGCCACCCTGTGCCCTCCACCTGACTTCTGTCCCCAAGCTATGCTGCTGGGGATACAGGTTCCATGACACATCCTGTTTGGTCACGTAGCTAAGAGATCTAGTCAGAGACCACAAATAGCCCCCTACCTCCTGCAATCTGGAACCGGGGTTCTGTCTCTGCCTGAACTTCCATCAGTGGGGTGGGGACAGCCAAAGCCTGGGCTCTGCTCTCTGCTCCACACCCTTTCCACCTTGCAATCCAGTCTGCTCCTCCACACTACACAGGACTCTCCCAACAAGCAGACATCACCCATGCGAGCCCACCTCCATTTCAGGAACTCTTTGTCCCTGAGGACCCACGGCCTTCACCCTCAACTGTCCCATGCCCCTGCCCACCCCCCCATGCAGCTCCAGACACTGATGTCATCTCTTGTCTCCTGTCTGCTGTCTGAGGTCAGCTTTGTGCTCAGGGCAGAATATCTCTCTAACCAGGGCCATCTGCCTCTCACACACCAGTTCATTCTCACACCTTAATCCTGACCCCATGGCCTCAGTCCTGGTCCTCTCCAATGTCCCTTCACATTCACAGGACAGCTTCCCTTCCATGCCAACCCTGGGCCCTACCCAACACTTCTTTCCACAGGTGCCCGGTCCCTCATTGAGTCCCGGATCATCGGAGGCTGGGAGAGTGAGAGACATTGGCAACCCTGGAAGGTGGCTGTGCATCATTGGGTGCACCCCCAGTGGGTGCTCACAGCAGCCCACTGCATCAGCCGGTAGGATGGGCTGGGATGTGGCTTGTGGCCAGAGCCTGGCATGCTAGAAGCCCTGGAATCCACCTCCCAAACACAGTAGTAGAAGAAGAGCAGTGGTGGGGGGCTTCTATTCTTTAAGGAAGAACGTGCCACCCTCCTCCTTGGATGGCCTTGTGAGAGGTAGGAGTCTGAGGGATGAAGGATGGTCTAGGAGGCCTGGGGCGGCAGAGCTGGGACTGGCCCACCACCACTTCATGACCACCTGGGTCTCTCCCTGTGTCTCTCGGGTTCCTGTCTCACTGCCCCTTGGCATACTGTTCTCTGTTGACTACGTGGGATCGTGTTTGGGTTTTGGTCTCTCCTCCTTGCCTGTCTCCATGTCTGTGTGTCTCCTCTATCTGTCCTCCTCTGGGTGTCTCTTTCTGTCATCAAGTGTCTCCAGATCTCTGGGCAACCTGCTCTGGGTCTGGGTCTCACTCTCCTGCCTCCACTTCTGCTGGCCACACTGGAGATTAGGCCTAAGTGGAATCTGGTAGACAGGAAGAGGTGTCCCCAGCGTGCACTGTGAGAGAAGTCCTCAGTTTCCCCAGACCAACCTGGCACTGTAGGACCTGCCAACTGTGGGGACACAAAGAGAGAGGCTGGGATGAGCTATATCTGGGTGAGTACAAAGTGTGGGCAGGGTGCTGATGGGAAATGGGTCAGACCTTGGGCTGTGGCAACACCCCACGGACCAGGGAAATTCTGGCCAGCCCTGGTGCACCTGAGTGGCTCTCAGATCATTTCCTTCTCTGTTCCATTTCTCATTCTCTCTTTACTTCCTGTCTCCCTTGCCACTTTGTCTATTTTTCTCTGCCTCTCGGCTGTCCCCAGTCACTTCCTCTCCTCATCCCATGTCCCTGCTGCTCCCGCGTGCTTTCCCCTCTTGCTCGTCTCTGCCCCTTTCCTCCTATACCTTTGTAGCTCTCTTGTTTCAATCACGTGTATGTGGTGTATGTGTGTGTGCTGTTGGTGTGTATGCGTGAGTGTGCATCTGCATGTGGGAGCCAAAGGCAGGTGTCAGCTGACTCCCTCTCTTGCTCTCCAGCTATGTTTTTTTAACCTTTTTAATCACATTTATTTGTTTTATGTGTGTGAGTGTGTGTATGTGTGAGCATACATGTCATTGCACACAATTAGAGGTCATAAGACAGCCTACGGTCGTCAGTTCCCTCCCTCCACCATGTGGGTCCTGGGATTGAACTCAGATCATGTGGCTTGGCTGCAAGTGCCGCTACAGGCTGAGCTGTCTCACTGGCCCATCTTTTTTTTTTCTTTTAAGTGACCTTAATAAAATATATATATATATATATATATATATATATATATATATATGAGTGTTTTGCCTGTATGTATTTCTGTATGTCTATGCACTATGTATGTATCGGGTGCCTGGAGACCTGAAGATGACCTGGAACTAGAGCTACAGACAGTTGTGAGCCACCATGTTTGTGCTGGGAATCAAACCCAGGTCTTCTGGAAGAGCAGCCAGTGCTCTTAACCACTAAGCCATCACCTCTCCAGCCATCCTCCATGTCTGTTTTTTTTTCAATAGGAGCTCAAGCATTCAGCATGACTGACTGTCAGGCAGCCCTAGGGATAACCTTGTATCTGTGGCCTCAGCACAAGGGCTGCAGGCATGTGCCACTCGTCTGATTTTCATGTAGGTTCCGACAGTCCAAAGCACTTTACCCTCCCCCGCCCCCAAGCTATTTCCAGAGCCTGGGGGCTCTGTCTCTTCCATGTGTGTCTGTCTTTCACTCTCTCCCCTTCCAGCATTTTCTTGCTGTCTCTGTTTTCCACTCTTGCCCCATCCCTTTCTCCTTTTGTTCTTCCTTTTGCCCAGATTCCCTGGCCCCTCCTTCTGCCTCATTCTTGCTTCCTCCCTAGCGTCAGCACAGCAGGGCTGGGTCACCAGCCTGTATGATAATGAAGACACTGGTCAGTATGTCCCTGTCAGCCATTCCATCCACCCCCACTCTACAACATGAGCCTCCTAAAGACCAGATTTCTCAGTCCCGACGATGACAACAGCCACGACCTGATGCTGCTGCACTGACTGAGCCAGTCACAGAGTCGTGAAGGTGCTGAGCCTGCCCACTGAGGAGTCTGAGCTGGGAAGCCTCTGCCTGGCATCAGGCTGGGGCAGCATCAGGTCAGATAAGTGTGTGCCTGGACCAGTTCTGGAAGAGACTGGGGCCAGGCCGCTGTGTACCTGCCGTGGCTGCGTTCTCTTGGCCCACAGCTGTAAACGCAGGGACGCTGCAGTGTGTGGGCCTCTACCTCTTGTCCAATGACGCCTTGTAAGGCAGCTAATTTGCAGAGGGTGGCAGAATTCATGCTGTGTGCCCGGCCCTGGGAAGGCAGCAAAGGTACTTGCATGGTAAACAATCCCCTTTGCTAGGCTCTGAGAGAACAGGAGTAAAGGAACCCGATTCTAGGCTGAGGCCCAGCCAGCGCCTCCCATCAGCTCTCCAGTGTGTCGCCTCTGCCTCTCTACTTCAGTCCTGCCCCTCCCTCCCCGAGGCACACTCTCCTACATCCAGGGTCCCACCTATGAACACCTTTTCTCAGGTATCTCCCAGGTGCCTGTGACCACCTTGGGCAGTCAACAGTGAGCAGAGAGCAGCCCCTCCCACACAGAGCACCACTAGAGGAGTGGGATGTTGCATTGTTCCCCCTGGGGCAACTGTTTCTACTCACAAACAGAGAAGACACATACTATTCCATCCATCTTGGTAAATTCACGAACTAGTGGGATTAGCCTCAGGAGCATGAGTCAATCAAAGGCAACTGTATCACCAAAAGGCCTGCCCCCAGCATAGGTGATGACTCAGGAGTCCCCTGCAGAACTTCAAGCAGTGCCACCAAAAAGCCTGCCCTCTGAAGGGCCTCCTGAATCCCGTGCTCACTGCAGGAAGGAGGTGTTGATGTGGAGAACACAGCTCCACAAAGAAGGGCAGCCATGAACAGGAAGCACAGCTCAGACACGATGGGGTAGGATATCATAAGGTAGTGCAGCCGTGGGACAGCAGGAGGGACACCAGTGGTAGGAGGGGGCGTTATGTAGAAGGTGAGATGAGGCAATACCTGTAGGGGTACCCTATAGTATCAGGGGTGGAGCAGAGGGGAAAGCAAGTGCCAGGTCCCAAAGGGAGAGGGACCGGAGGGCTTGAGGGACAGCCTAGGGGCTTGTGACTAGGTAAATGTCAGCAGACAGAGTGTGAACAAGGATAAGAGCAGACAGGGGCTCGCTTCCTGCAGGGTCTCAGTTGAACCACAGAGCAGGGAAACGCCGACTCTGCTCACAAGCGCCCTCTGGTGTCCGTGGGCTAGTAAGTATCTCAGGGTTGAGCTGGGTGGAGACTCCAAGTCTTACCCTCGCCTGGTCTCACTCCACTGTCTTCCTCACAGGCTTTTGCCTTATCTCTCTTACTGTACTGCCTCCAAGCAGGCCTTCTAATGTCAGAGCTGGCCTTTCCCTGGCCCGGCTTAACAGCTCTCTTTCCGTGTCTCCCCATTGCCTCTTCCTGGGGCCCGACCCTCCAACCCCCTTCCTGATATGAGGACCCTGCTCTCAGCGCAGGAGCTGTACATGTTTCCCTCCTCGCTTCCTCAGGGCTCCAGGTTACATTCCCTCTGAAATGCTATCCTGCTTTCTTCTGCAAGGCTTTAGCTGGGAGGTGGCAGTCGGTAATCTGCTGGTGGTCACGTGCAAGAGATGAGGCACCCCAGAAAGAAAGTAGGGTGTCTTCTCTCACTCTTCTTCCCTTAGGGAGACTCTGGAGTCCCCCTCATCTGTGATGGGGTGCTCCAAGGTACTACATCATGGGGTGGGAACCCCTGTGCCTGGTCTAGGCGACCTAGATGTTCACCCGAGCTGAAGCTATACAAGAAGTGGACTGAGGTCACCATGCGGGACAACCCATGAGGTCCCTGTACCTTCCTTAGTAAACTGACATCCGCCACCTTACGTTCTGTACTGTCCCCCTTTTCTGGGCTCTAGGTACCTCGGGGTCTAGGACTCAGCTGGCAGAACCCGAACCCTCCTGAGCCTCCCGACTCAGGTGCTGGGTATGGATTCATGCCTTTAGCAGGAAGAAAGAGCTGAGACAGGCAGGAGCCAGCAAGTCTCAGCGGGTTCCATGTGATTCTCCCACCTGGAGAACATGGCAGGTCTAGAAGCCACTCAAGCAGAAGGAGGTGATGGTGGCCTGGCATGTGTGTGTTACAGAGATGGAGGAAAGGGGTCACCCAGGAGACAGGTCGGGCACAAGGTGACAAACCCATGCGAGGACCATACGGCTGGGCACATAGTGGGGTGACACTAAAATGTTGCCTCATTGTTCTGGAGGCACTGGGATGCCTAAGGACATTCTGAGCAGAGGAAGGAGGTCACTCCGTGTCACAGGGCAAGGGAGGAGGACCACAGAGTGGGGAAGCTTATTCCCTTTGTGGGTGTTGGTAACCACAAACCACAATTAACAATAGGACTCACAGTCACTGAAGATGTGGCGCTGAGGTGAGTCATGGGTGAAGACCATGGCAGCAAGCACACAGAGATCCAGAGACGAGCTTCCAAGTGGACTGTGAAGAGTAAACCCTACAACCACTCGTCCATGGCTCATGCGGACACTGGTGTGTGAGGGCCTGTCCAGTAAGAAGATGTGGCCACAGCAGCTGGCCAAGCCTGGCGTGGGGGGTGCTCACTGGCCTCTGTGCTCTGTACTCAGCTGGGTCACACAACTGATATGTTGTCCATCTCCAGTGTCAGCAGAGCCCCAGATGCCCAAATCCAGGTTCACACCTCAGCCACACTGTCAGCACAAACTGCTACTGATGCCCAAGGCTCCAGTGTACTGAGACCTCTCAGGCTGAGAAATCTGAGGCATCCAACATTGTCCCCAGAAGGGACTCAAGTGAGGGTTCTCTCATGGTTGAGCCCCCAGGCCTCCTGGGAAATCTACTGTCCAGGGACTGAAGGAAGAGACAGACTGAGGAAGAGAAGGAGAAGAGAGGGAAAGGGTAAGGTGAGGAAGAAGAGGAAACGGAGAAGAGAGAGGAAGCATGGGGAGAGGAAAAGGAGGGGAGGAGGGGTGAAGGAGAGGGAAAGAGGAGAAGAAAGAAAGGAGGAATGGGGAAGAAAAGAAGGGATGGGGTGAGGAAGAAGAGGGACATTCTGTGACAGGTTGAGCAGGGACGGGGCCTGCAGGAGAAAGTGCAGGTATAGGGGCAGACCCTGCACTCACTGGGGACATGGCGGTGACTCCATTACTTTTTCTTCATACCCTTGTGCATGAAGAAACCCCACCCTAGGTCCGCGGGGTAGAGGGACACCAAACACTCCAGGAGACCATAGGGTGTGACACAGCTGGGGAAGTAGGGCATGGCTGGGTACATGGGGTCACAGGATGGCAAGGGGCACTCTGGGAGTCAGGCTGAGGTTAGTGAACCCTGGTTCTCCTGGGGAGAGTGGAACATCTCCGCAGGCCGGCAGGATGTGCGGGTTTTGTGGGTACTGCTGGTGGTCCCACTAATGGAGAAAATGACTAGCTTGGGGAGCCTTCCCTTGGGTGAAGACTTTGGGGCAGGAGCCGTTGTTGAGTCCCAGCTCAGATCACACTGTTTGGAGGCCACTTTGATATGAGTAGGTTTGGAGGACACTGGGTGGGGCCGGACCCCTCCCTCACAGTCAACAACCTATGAAACTCAGGTGCATGGGCTGCTGGACTTTAATTACTGCTCAGTAGAACAGGGTCTGAGTCACAGCTGTGGCTCCAGGATAGGACGTGATGTCCTGAGCTAGCCCAGGAGCTGAAGCCCTGTTAGATACCCTAACAAGAGGCTGACCCCTCCAACTGGGCCTGTTAGTCATGTGGACAAGACAGAGAACGGCAGGAAAAGCTGTCTGTTCTAGGGGCTTTCAGAATAGGGTGGGGCCTGCCTAAATGTAGACCACAGCATTGTCCACACTCACCCTTGTGTCTCTCTGCAATAAACCCTCCCATCTGCTACACAAAGCTCTGTGCATCTCAGATGAAGTCTCTTTGAATAATCACAGGGACTGGAGAGCCAAGGGGGAATCCAGCACAAGGTCCTGGTGATTGTGCCTTAGAAGTGGAAAGGGGCGTTTGATGACCAGAAATATTTAAGTTGAATTCCAAATTGAGTTAGAAATGTCCTAATAAGCATACTGAAGGAGACAGAACAAGATATTAACAATATTAAGCTTGAAAACATAAAACAAGGTCCAAAAAATACTAGGGAAAAAATTAACAATTGAAAAAGAAAAGTTTCAAAATGTGCATATCTGGGCCAGGCAGATAACTCAGTCAACAGAGCACTTGTGGGGACCTAGGCTGGATCCCCAGCATCTGCAGCAGGCTGGAATATTCCAGAATGTTCACAGAGGAGAACAGCACAGTCAGCGGTGGGATCATCACGTCAATGAGGACAGTGTGAGGGGAACCAGGATCATGACAGGAAGACAGGAAGGCAGTCTCCACTCAGTGTGAGCATCGTGGCTCTGGGCTGGCCCTTCCGGGACCCCACTGAACACAGATTAACCTTCTTTCTGGTCCTTTCTGCCTGGCCCCTTGTCTCTACCAGTGTCCACCTCCCAAGGTTTGCCTCTGCCTTGACTGAGTCTCCAAGATTCAGTTCTGTCCCAGCCTCTGCCTGGCTCTTGTCTTTCCCTGCATTTCAGCAACTTTCACCTTCCCACTGCAAGCCTGAGAGCTGCCTGGAATGTGGTCCAGCAGGTTGATAAACGGATACTGAGTCTCTAGTGTCTGGGTCTGAAATTCTGAATCTCTACTAATGGACTTCTGGGGTGGATGATGGTAAGACCCTTGACAATCTTTATTTAGTTCCATGAATATGTTCTGACTTTAGATATATTTATCTATACAAGGTAACTAACCCTATGAAATAAATGTATCATGTGCCCTTGATGAAAATAATCACTGTTTATGAAGGAGGTCCTATACTTCAGGCATTATCATGCACACACAGAGAACTTCCCTGTACCCTTAAAACAACAGGCATCTTCACAGATTAAATAAAGAACAGTGTGATCAAATAAATTCTTCCAAGAAACAGAGCTGGTATGTTGAATGTCAAGGGTTTAGACTGGGCGTATACTCAATATACCACAGATCCCTGAGTATGAGTAATTCTGTCACTGGGACCCACAAAGCCCCCTGGTGGAGATTTGAAATTGTACACCAAGCCACAGAGATCCAACACATAAGAACACATTAAACCAGATCTCAAGCAACTCCCAAACATAGAGTTGGGACCTCAGTACATGTCAGTATCTTCCCCTGTGCAAACTTTTTGAGACCCCCCCTTCTTGCACATCCAGTCTTTTGTGCAAATATTTGTAAATGGTACATAAGCTATCCAAATTTATGCTGGAAACCGAATTAGATCTGATTTTTCATGCAGTTTTCCCATGTCTCATCCTTTCATATTAATTTGTGTATGTTAATTCCAATGTTGTGCGGGCCAGCTGACAGTGTCATCCCCATCAGTACTCTAGCTGTGCACGCGGATCCACAGCGGATTATGGCCACATCCATGATGTCCTAATTAGGGTTCCTATTGCTGTGATGAAGCACCATGACCAAAAACAAGCTGGGGAGGAGAGGGTTTATTTGGCTTTTGCTTCCACATCACTGACACTGTTCATCACTGGAGGGAGTCAGGGCAGAATTAATGCGGCAGGAACCTAGCAGCAGGGGCTGATGCAGAACCGTGAAGCGGTGGTGCTTACTGGCTTACTCCTACTAGGATGGCCCATTAAGCCCCACTTAAAGCATTCCACAACTTTTCTAATCCAAAATCCTGAAGTCCAGTATGGTCAGGCTTGTCACAGCAATACCCTGCTCCCTGGTACCAACGTCTATCTTAGTCACTGATCTATTGTTGTGAAGAGACACCATGGCCAAGACAACTCTTACAAAAGAAAGAATTTAATTGTGGTTTGCTTACAGTTTCAGAGGCTTACTCCATCATCTTCGGTAGGGAGCGTGGTAACATGCAAGCAGATGCTGGAGCAGTAGTTAAGAGCTTTACATCCTGATAGGCAGAGAGAGAGAGCAAGAGAGAGAGAGAGAGAGAGAGAGAGAGAGAGAGAGACTGGGTCTGGTGTGGGCTTTTGAAACCTTAGAACCCACCCCCAGCAACACACCTACTCCAGCAAGGCCACACCTCCTAATCTTTCTAAACAGTTCATCAACAGAAGACTAAGAATATAAATTTATGGGCTCACAGGGGCCCTTCTCATTCCAACCACCACATATGCCATCGTATGTCACTAAGTTTGACTGACAAACATAAACTCTGGGAACAAACCTTCATTTAGTGTCTGGACACACGGGTGGTCTCCCTGGCTGGCTCCCTATGACCACCTGTCTGGACCCACCAACCAGAGAGAACCCCAGTCCTGTGCCGCCCCCATGCCTTCTCTTTTAGGAACGTATAGAAAATGAGGCAGATGGAAGAAATAGAGACATGGTTCCAGAAAAACAGAATGCTGAGGGTGTAGCTCAGTTGGTAGAGCGCTTGCCTACCATGCATGAAGCCCTGGTTCAAACCACTGCATCTCACAAACCAGGCATTAATACCAGCACTTCGGAGACAGAGGCAGAAGGATCAGAAATTCAAGTCTATCCTTGTCTATATCATGAGTTCAAGGACAACCTGAGCCATAAGACTCTGTCAAAAGGAAAAGGGGGGAGTGAGAAAATAACTGAGGGTGTCTTAGTAAGGGTGAACACGACCAAAAGCAAGCTGAGGAGCAAATGATTTATCTGACTTACACTTCCATGGTGGAGCCCATCACCAAAGGAAGTCAGGGCAGAACTGATACAGAGGCCCCTGGATGGATGCTGCTTACTGGCTTGCTCCCCTTGGCTTGATCAGCTGCTTTCTTAGAGAACACAGGACCACCAGCCCAGGGATAGTACTACCCACAAGGGACTGGACCCTCCCCCATCGGTCACTAATTAAGAAAATACCCTACAAGCTTACACACAGCCAGATCTTACTGAAGAATTTTCTCAATTGAGGTTCCCTCCTCTCAGATGACTACCGCTTGTCTCAAGTTGACGTAAGCCAGCGAGAACAGAGAGGAAGGGACAGAAGCCATGAGCGCCTGTAGAACAGAGCATGACGAGGGGGAGGGTGAGGAGGACCCTGTTCTCACGGACGGTGACACACTTTTGAGGTTATGACCTCTGTGCCGCATGTCCAGGCTGGAAAGTGACCTTGTAGGCCTTGGCGACTTGAACCCCAACCACCTCAAACCTCTCCCCACACTCAGTGCTGCTGTTCAACTCGTAGAGAGGCAGGTTCAGCATCCTGGGCACTGAGGCTGGGAGCCGGAAGTACTGACTGCTGGGGAAGTGCTGGAGAAGACGAGAGACCAACGCTCAGATCCTGGAGGAGACGGATGTTAGCATCCAGGCCCAGACCCTCAAACACTCCTCACGTTTTTGTCCAAGATTCCCCTCTTTCAGCAACCCTGTAGCGCAGACTCCAGGTTTCCTCCTTTACACACGAGTCCAGACCCAAAGCTCCAGGCCCTGAATCCTCTCCCTCAGTCTCAGGGGTACACACCCAAACCCTCATCCCTTAGACCAGAGCCCTCCTCCCTGGAGCTGTGTGTCCAGACTTCAGCCTCTTCCCCAGACCCAGAACAATTTCTGGCCCTTGTTCATCAGACACAAGGGTGGAGGTGACTCCCTCCTCCCTCTGCTCTGCCAGAGGAAGACAATCCCTGTGAAGTCACCCTGGTGTCACCTAGTGGCTGGTCCCTCCAAGTACAAGCATAGCCTTAGGAAAGTTGGACTCTGCCCACTGTGTTCTTCACTCTGTGATGCTGCCTCCCACATTCATCACTCCTCCCCTGCCTCAACTGAAAACAGTTGTCGTGGTCAAAGGATTTTATGGATACAGAAAAAGGTGTCACACCTGTGAGATTAAAAAGAAACAGCCAGGGGTGGTGATGTTATGCCCAAATCCGCAAAGTCCCTGCAAAAGCCAACAAGGAGACAGAGTCCCTTATGTAAAAGCAAAGAGCCTTTATTTTAATCAAGTTTGCAAACTCGGTCTCTCTGCATGTCCAAAGTATTGGAATAACCGGAGAGCCCGAGGTCAGTTAGAATTGGGTTTTTATAGTAGTAAAGGTGGGGGTGAGGGGTTTCTGAAATTTAGGACCCTTGATTGGCTGACATTTGTCTAAGGGTGTCCTGGTGAGTGTGTATTGTCAGATGATCCTATCTACAAAGGTTGGAACATTAGGCATTTCCTTTGGATGGTCTGTTCTTGGGTGGTGCTGGGTAATCTCAGTTTATGGTCCTTCCTGCAACCAGGTATTGCCTCAGGGTAAACTACTGAGACTCAGGCCTCTTTTTAAATTTATCAGTGGCCAAGTTCTACTCTGGCAGGTGATGATGGTAAAGAACTTCCTTTGGGTGACCTGCCCATACTTAGCTTATCATGGCTGCCCCACAGTGGCACACGCCTTTAATCGCAACACTCGGGAGTCAGAGACAGGCAGGCCTCTGAGTTCAACCCAGCCTGGTCTACGGACTGAGCTTGAGGACAGCCAGGGATACACAGAGAAGCCCTGTCTCAAAAAAAAAAAAAAAAGTCCTCTTCCTTGATGCTGTCTGCTTCCCTGGCCTCTGTACCTCAGCACTGACTCCCAGCTGGCAGGGAGTCCACCCACTAACACTGCTATAGAGAGAGAGACACTTACCATTCCTGCCTCATAAATGAAGAAAACGGCACAGAAAGACTAAGTGAATGTGCCCAAAGGCACATAGCATTATGTGTCTGGGCAGGAATTAAACTCAGCCCACCTTGCTCCAGAGCCCATGCCTGAACCACACAGCTAAGTAGTTTTTTGTTGTTGCTGTTTTGTTTTGCTTGCTAACTAGTCTCTAAGCATTAGCCTGACTTTAAGATTAGCACACATGCTCCACAGGCATTACCTCACTCAACCCCAGTGAGGCTCTATGCCTTCCATCACAATCAAGCAGCCCTACTTCATACCCAAGGGGCAACAGAATCCCTGGAACCAGAATCTGTTGGAGGTCACTGAGTACCAGCCTCAGCACTCCCTCAGGGTTCAGAACAGGACATCTACAGCAAGTGAAAATTGGCTAAAAAAAAAAAAAAAAAAAAAAAACACAAGGGGTGTGTAATTATTCAGCCACAAATAAGGCTGCACTTCTGGGTTCTAGAGCCACGCACGTGCAGACAAGCCCTCAGGCAATTGCCTGAATGTTAAAGGGCCCCACGTGACCCACGTGCACACCTGGGTGGTTACATCTACTATGACTCATCTAAACCCTTGCGCACATGCGTGAGTCCGTCATCTGCGTATGATGTAGCCATGTCAACCCCCTGTGTGCATGCGCTAGGCAGCTTTTAAAAAGCTGGACGTGCCATCTTCTCCTCTCTCTCTGCACACCAATTCCCCAGGCCTGTACGCACCCCCTCTAATAAACTCCTAAGTGGGTTTATTGCATGTCCATGTTTCCTTCTCGCTCAAGCCAGGTAATTTGGAGGGAGGGGGGAGTCTGAGGGGTTGAACAAATTGATTAAAGCACATTTCCTCTTCATGTTTTTATTCTTTGGGTGAAAAAGAAGGGACACTCCACACAAGGCTTTCAGTTTATATAACCACACAGACATAGTTAGCAATTCCATAGGCGGTAACAGTGGTACCAAACATGCATTTCATAGGAAATCTGACAAAGGGGGTGCCTCATGTCTCCGAGGGGGAGGTGTGACTGTGAGGCTCCCCTGCAGATACCAGGGGGATTAATTAAGAATGAAACTTTAGGGCTGGAGAGATGGCGCAGCGGTTAAGAGCATTGCCTGCTTTTCCAAAGGTCCTGAGTTCAGTTCCTAGCAACCATATGATGGCTCACAGCCATCTGTAATGAGGTCTGGTGCCCTCTTCTAGCCTTCAGGAATTCACACAGACAGAATATTGTATACATAATAAATAAATAAATATTTTTAAAAAAAGAATGAAACTTTAAATTAATACAAAATTCAAAGAAGGGGTTTTCGTGCACTGACTACATTTCTTAAGTGTGACTAATTACGCTGGAAGTTTGTGATTACTAATTGTAGAGAAAAGCCCAGCGGTGCTCTTGCACTTTCTAAGCACTTCTGCTTCCGGCCCAGGTGGCCAGGAACCATAGTAATCAGTGCAGAGATGGTGAAAGTGCTTGATTTGCATTGGCATCTCCCAAGCTGTATTAAAGGGAAATTATTTGCTTCTAGCCCTAGCAGGGTGCCTTCTGGCACCCAGGTGAGAAGGAATTTCTTTCTTTGGGGCTGGTTTAGTGATTCAAGCCTTTTTCCTGTATCTCTAGGGGTAAAGGCATAAACAGTCTCCTAGGCTATGATCTTGTGTTAATTGAAACCAAGGTGAAGGGTAGATAGAGAATATTAATAGCTTGTTAGAATAGAGCAAAGGCCAGGAGATTACACCTTCTTGAGTCTGCTGCTAGAGAATTCAGGGCCACCCAGGTCTGTTTATCAGTGAGAGCAGACATGTTGTCTCCCCTACTCAATGCCTGTCCCTATTAAGGTTCTTATGTGACCACATATTTTGCAAGGCGCCTTTCTTTGTGCAAATCCTGTGGATAAGGATAATTGTGGGGGGCTAACTTTCTGTAGCTTTGACTATAAGAAAAAAGGTTTGACTGAGTAAATGCTTTCACTCCAGAGCCCCACAGTGTGGGATATGATCACCTCATTGCCCATACAGGAAGAAGTTATCTCAAAGAATAATTTATACACTGCTGGGATGTTTCAGGATAAATCCCATTATTGAAGGGAGAAGAGCCATGGCTTCACCGAATTGACAGTGACTACCCAAAAGAAAGGTGTTCCGGAGCTCTGTAGATCAAGTTCCCCAGCAGATCGTATGGATTTGTCTATGAGCCTGTCAGCTGTGCTTTTACTGTGTAGTCTTGTGATCTTGTGACAAGACTCTTAGCCCCCAACATCTGTGTCTTGGAGAATGGGACAGTCTTTCTCATGCACAGCCTATTTGTGTGCAATGAATCTAACCACCATCATTTACTACGAGAACCTGAAAAAGTAACCTTGTGTTTCAGGAAGAAAAAAAAACTTAATGTGGGAGCCAGCAGGAGCACGTTCTGATTAATGTTTCTTAAAAGAGACTCAGATGAGAGACAGGTGTGCCAGGGCATCCAAATTAATGACTAATAAACAAAGGTTCAGGGTGCAACTGGGTCAGAAGAGCACTCACCTAGGATGCACAAAGTCCCAAATTCAATCCCCAGCTGGGCAAAAATCAGGGGGGTTATAGATGGCTGTAAGCCCAGCCCTGGGAGGCTGGAGCAAGGGAATTGAGAAAGAAGTTCAGGGTCAACCTTGACTATGTAGCAAGTTCAACCTGGAATACCTGAGATCCTGCCACCAAATGGGGGCTGGAGAGATGACTTAGTTGGCAAAGTACTTGCGGCACAACTGTGAGGCCCTGAATTTCACCCCCAGCACCCACATAAAAGTGGGACACACATGGAACCAAAACACTAAGGAGACCTGGACAGGAGGATCCCTGAGGCTCACTGGCCAGCCACTCTAAATGGCCAGGTAAACTCTGGGTTCAGGAAGACATCCTGTATCAAAAAATACAATGAAGAAAGATAAAGGCACCAGTGCATAGGCACATACATGCACGCATGCATGCATGCACACACATATGCACACAAGCACATGCACACATACACACAAACACACTATTGACAAGAAAATAAGTAAATAAAATGGGGTCTGAGCCAGGTTCTGTGTCTAGTGTCTGGCCTCTTATTGGCCACGCCCACTCCCAGCTTCCAGCCTCTGACCCTAACTCTCTGCCTCTCTTCCTCTTCCGCTCTCACGGGAGCAGCAGCTGCTTCTCTCCCCTCTCCCCCTTCCCTCTATCTCCCTGTCTCTCTCTGTCTCTCTTTCCATCACCCATCTAATAAATGTTTAACTCTGCATAGTGCGCCTACCCGGCTCTCTTTGGTCCGTCCGTACCGCCGCACAGCCCATATGGGGACCCAGAGACTAGTCGCGTGGCCGCCCGCCCGCCACAGAGACCGCGTGGTCTGGGGACCTGCAGCAAGCTGCAGCAAGCTGCTGGGTCCCCCCTTCTTTTAAAAAAACACAACATTGGTGCCGCAGAAGACTCGGGGAATCGCAACCGAGGACTTTTGGATTTTTTTCTACAACAAGCTGACCCACGTGCCACGTGTTCCACCACCGGCCTCTGATGGTGAGTTTTTTCCATTCCGGCCGCCTTAACCGTTTCCTTGAACCCTAGGAGTTGTCCGGTTGAGCTCCCGGCAACCCCCTACAGTTCTTGGAGACACAGGGGCTGCCCCCAACTATTCACCTGACCTGTGGATTGTTTTCCTCAGCTTTAATTGTGTTTGGAA